>JAQGBT010001106.1:0-36149 GCA_034698585.1 Disparrhopalites patrizii
AGAGAGAGAGAGAAAGGTAAAAGAACGCTAGGTTTTTTTGTGCTGTCACAACCCTCCAAAATTCACACGGCCTTTCAAGATAGGGTGAGAAGAAGTCATCCAAGTTCTAATTTAGTGGACAGGTCAGCTCCTTTAGCTTGTCATTGAGATTTTTGACCGGTTGGATCGGCAGGCTTGATTTTCTCCTCTAATTACTTCTCTCATCCGTTTTATGACTATAACCCCTCCTACCTTTTTTTTTTACCCCGCTCCATTTCTCCCCTTCCTTTCCCCTCCATCTGTCCATTGCCCCCTTTTTCTCCACTAATCTTTCCTTCGGGGCTTATTTCAGTACTCTTCCCCCTTTTTTTCGCTAAATTTACCTTCATATATTGCCTCTCCCCAGCTCCTCACCCCTCACTAACTCCCATGGTCCAGCGTCTGGCGGTACAACGTACAAGGGAAAGGGATCAATTTTACCTGTAATACTTGTACGTTATGTAAGATGTACTTGAACGTATACCTATGTATAAACATAGATACGGAATTTGCCCCCAATCTTTTCCCCTCTGACTTGATCCTGAGCAACTTGATAAGGATTTAACGGAGTTATTTTTATGTAAGTACTGTCGGATTCAATCTGTTTTCTTCTTGTAACATGAAAACTTCCGTCCCAATTGGAGCTCTATACACAGGATTGGTTAAAGCCATCATTGAGTAGTTTTAGGAGGACTTCTATGCTTTTTTTTTATACATAATACTAATGTGTCAGGCTCCTTCCGTTTCGACTACGTCATGTTCACGTAATGGTCACAGAAGGTTTTTTCCCCCCATTTTAAATCTTTTTGGGAATATTTCATGCAGAAATTCCCACTGTATGTAATCATACTAAAGGATTCAGAGTGAGTCAGTGTCTTCTGTCTGAACTGTACTAAAAAAAAGAAGTTTGCAGTTCATAGTGGAAGGCAACACTGACCAGCGCCATGTACTGGTAATAAGGACGGCATTGACCTTTTACATCCAGCTTGTTTTGAGATGTGAGAAAAAAAAGCAAAAAAAGGATTCTTCGCACATCACAATGGTAATGGGAAATAATAGTTTTTTTTTCTTGTTAGAACCTCCAATATAGCCTATTCTAGGGACCCTCCAGGAAAATGCGTATACAAGAATGTAACAATGATAACCAATTATGGTTAAGTTGTTATGTATTGTAATGTACGCACCAAAAAAAAAAACGTTACACATCAAATATTTTTCCCTGGGCTTTTTTTTATCATAATAGAAAATACTTTCGTCTTCTTCTTCTTCCGCAATTGTTTGTATTCACGAGCGGATAATTATGGAGGAATTGACATTTTATTACCAGCTCGGATTCAAAGAGGAAGAGAATAAGATGGGGGAAATGGAGGAACAGTAGGCGGGTAAAAAATGGGAATGAAAGGAAATTTTCATCTACCACAAAAGGATGGAACACGCAGATTCATTCAAAGCTTGTTTTTTCCTTTGTAATTCCATCATCAGTTTTTTTTCTCTCTTTGAAATCTTCGATGGACTCCTCCGATCAATGTCATCAACCATGAAATAATACCTTCTGTTTTTGGATGTGTTGAAGCTTCTCAAAAAAAAAAAATCCTGTCCGACAATCTCTTGGAGAATATATTTAAAGAAAATCTCCCTCATCACTTACTATTTATAGAAAAAAAGGGGAAGAATAACAAACAAACAAAAAAAAACTCCACCGTGGTTCTAACGTTGGACAAGAGGCAAAAAAGGACTTCTGGTATAGGCCTAAAAGTGATGACCATGAATCTCTCCCGTTCAAAAATGCCATTGTGTTTCACAAATGAACACTTGTAGTGTAGTAACAAGTAGAGGCGGATAAAAAAAAATTCTTGGAGAGTGTAAAATGCTGAAATGTCCAAAACAATGTGCCTATGAAACTCATTAGGGGGAACTTGACGAATCATAAAATAAACAATCGGTGACAACACAATGCCTTGTTATTACGGAACCCCCTCAAGACACTTTTCAAGCAGTGATTGTAACAAAATATGTATATATAAAGAGCACATAATAACGATGGGGATGTAAATTTTTTTTACGGGTATGTCTCTTACCCTTAGTAAATCATAAAAAGAATTGTGTGTACAAAAGACTTTTTTGTTTCTTAGTACACATGCGTTGCTTTTCTGAACAAGGGAATTGTTCAGGAAAGGGAATAATAAGAACACTAATAATAAATAGTCATAACTGCCCTTGTACATTAGCAAACATGCCGTCCAAATCACAAGGGAGGGAATATAGGAAATTAATAAGTGCTGCCATTTTGTTGCATTTCCAAAGAAATCCTGGAGAGAGATGGAGGGCGGGGAAGATTCGAAGAAATGATAAGTCTGTAAGAAGGGAGGACTACCACCGGAGGAAGTTATTTATTGTATTAAGAGATGATAGAGAGAGACATACAGAGAGAGAGAGAGAGACGCAAGAGCACTTGAGAAAGACGGGAGGGTTTAATAAAATTTCGCAGATAATTTCATTTCCTTTTTAGAGCACATATGCGTCAGGAAAAAAGCTCTTGATGTACTTAAAAAAAGCACAGGTGAATAAATTCTGCAAATAAATTCCTTTTAACATTTGCCATATGTATATACAATAATTCCCAGGTTTTCAAATAAACTCTCCCCTCTGCTCTTCACAAGGGGAAGAGATTTGTTTTTATTTAATAACAAATGTCTCTTATCCTTTCACTCCTCCTCATTTTTGCTTAGCAACGGGAGATGCGGAGAAAAGTTCAATAAGCAGATGGGAATTAGGAGAGTTTTTTTCCTTCCTTCTTCGGGGAATTTTCTTCATCAGAAAAACTTGTCTCATCCTTCCCCTTATGAATATTACTTTTTTTCCCCTTGTAACTACTTGACAATCTTTCATCTTATTTTCTAACGAATTTTAATATTGAGGCGGAAGTTGATGGAAATCAAATATCAGTTTGGACCAATTATATTGTTTTCTAGTGAATTTTTCCCTCTTCTCTACTCTCTGTCATCAACCCTCTTCAACAAATATTGCGGAGAAAATGTAATGACATGCTGAAAAAAGAAGTACTTCATCCGTCATTTCAGTGATTGTGAATTTTATTTATTGTTCATCTCTCTCTCTCTCTCTCTCTCTCTCTTTCCTTCTTTCTTTTTACTGTCGCTTCCTCTTTTTCCTCTCAACTTCTTACGTTAAAAACACTACCTTTTCATTTCCCTCCTGCTTACATCCTACGACTGACCTCACAATCCTTTTGTTCTCCGATTTTTTATGTCCTTTTATTATTACATTCATTTATTACGGAGAAAAATTTATTACAGCAGGAACTCTCATCTCTTGAATTTACTCAAGTACTGCTTTCCTCCTCATCTCATCCTCCCTCTCTGTACATGCCTTTTGAATTCCTCTCCTCAGGTGGAATATTCTTTATTATTCCAAAAATATCAAGACTAAAAAAACAGTTAAACCAAGATACAACATCGAAGTGGACAAGACTTGACAGAAATAATGCAAAAATATGAAAGCTTCCCTCTTTTACACCATGTGGATACATAAATGATTACGCCACCATTTTGGGGGGGAATGTCATCCGTAAGGATGGTAAAAAAAAAGGGAATCATTATTATTATCACAGTTGAAAAAAAACTGTAGACAAGTACACGCACACTAAAAAGAAATACACATGTACGAGTCTTTCACTAACTGAATTTTGTACCCTTAGAGGGTTCTCCATACCAAAACGAGCAAAGGGGCAGAGAAAGCACTACCGTATTTTACCTTCTTATTTTTTTCATTTTTTGAGGGGGTTTTCTTTTAAAACATGAGACATTGCATGTTCACCATGAGAGTCATGTTCAACCTTACTGAATAGGTAATCAGGTGGGGGGAACATTTCTTGTTGAGCTTACTCTTTTGTGTATATTATACACTAATTCATTCTTGGATGGATTGCAATAATAGTTCAGTTGCAATGGTTTTTTTTTTCTCTCTCTCTCTCCCTCTCTTTTCACGTGTGAAATCCCCACACGTGGGTTGATTCCTTCTATACATAAATACAGGGATACATGAACAGATCTTGTGCATGCATTCATGGTGGTAAGAAGTACAGTATTTGAACGTGGTGGCAATACCACTTGTGGCATGGTAATGATGGTCAGAAATCTATATTTGAGCATAATGCAATTTGTGTGAAACACTTTTCTTTTGACTTCCTCCTGTCTCCGTCACATCTCTTTCTTCATTTCTCTTTTTTTTTTCTCCATTTTTCTCTTCTCCACTTTTCTCTCTTGCCTTTCTGTCGTCTCTCTCTTTTCCTCTATTCCTTTTTCTGTCTTTCCCTCTCATTCTTGAGTGTCTATGTAATCCTCAAAAAAGGAGAAACTCGTTCAAAAGATTGCTTGACTATCATCATTAGAATTCCCACGTTGGCTTGGATTGCGTGTTTTATAAATTTCTCTTTTTTTTTTTGTAAAATAAAAAGTAAAATAAAAACCTCTTTTTATGGACTATGTGTATGTTCAGTGATCAAATAGGAATGGCAATTATTTCAGTAAATTATAATTATTTTCATTTGACCCTTGGGCTGGCAAAAATACAAAAGTACGCAGTGTGGGAAAATCAAATGATTTTCAAAGGGAGTATTTTTAGACCCACGAATCCTTTTCTATAGTCAAAGAATTCAAAAAAAAATAGGAGCAATTATAAATTAGAGAATTACACACGTTGAGGAGGTGTGAGAGTGGAATTGAGAACAAAAGTCAAGAGAACTGATGACATTAGAGCCAAGACAGAGAGAGAGAGAGAAATAGAGGATGATGAAAGAGCAAAAATAAAAACAAATAATTACGGTGTAGGAGTGAGAATGGAACCAGTAAAAATTCCCTGTAGATGCCCGAGTACATAGAGAAAGGCAAAGGAAAATACATTTAATAATAAAAATGTTGAGCAATCCATTGTGCACTTGTCCATCACTCTTTACATTTACTGTTACACATGTATAGTACGGATATTTCTTATTCGCTGTGGAGAGCATCACCCCCTCAAAATAGATGACAAAAGGGAAGTATAAAAAAAAGTTCAAAAATGTTATGTACTTCCATACTAATTTCAAAAATCATCCAGGGATTAACTATTTTTGGGTGGGAGAGTCTTTCCATTGTTACCAGCAAGATGACGATAACCTCATAGCATGATTTTGCGTTCTGGCTTTTTTATAGCAGTATTATTTATAGCAGTATTTTTTAAGCCATAAGCACTTTCAAAAAAAAAAAGGTAAACAAAAACAAAAAGTGCAAGAAAATTTTTTGTCCTTTGCAAGAAGCAAGAATTTAAAAAGAGAGAAAATGTTTTATGCTATATGAATGCTATGAATATGAATAATATTTATGCGGGTATTTTAGTAATTAATGTCTTACCGTCAGACGATGAAGGAACGGCTTGGGAGTCATGCAAAGTTTCTTGAATGGGACTGCAATTGTCCTCAGCTGATCCGATCCCGCTGGACCTGCCACATGACTCCTGCTCCCGAGAGGCATAAGAGCGTCGATTGCGATGATGAACGGCTCCAGCCGGCCCCACAACAGCGGGATTGGAGCAACGACGAGAGTCAATGCCATTGAAATTCCCCCTTTGCCGATGCATCGTGTCATAATCTCTTGGTGGAAGTAAAATCGGAGCATTCCTCTTCCTCGTACTTAATTTCTCCCTTAATTCCGCCGCTAAAGAGTCATACAATGTGGCAATATGATCCGAGGTCAAATTTGAACTGCCAGAACCGGAGCCAAAGCCCCGATCCGAATTCTCTGATGAGTCTGAGGTTCGGCAGTCAAATTCTGGGGTCCCACGATCACGCTTGGTAGGACTATGGCATGAGGGTGGGAGGAGGCCCTTGGATTGTAATCGTGACTCAATATCTCGAAACTTCCTTTGATTATCCTCCCGATTCACCAACGTCTCCAGTTGTTCCTTCAATACTGACGCCGTTTCTGAGGAGTCACATCTGTTAGAGGGGAAAAGAACAAAGGAAGAAAATCGTTTAGTTTTTTTTTATTTATTATTATCTCATCCTAAATAATAATCTTATTCTAATGCAACATGAACAATATAACATTGCCAATATACCAAAAAAATTTGTGTATGTATACGTTCATGTATTAAATAAGTTTATATGCTTATACAGTAGGAGCAACCGGCAAATAAAAAATGCACATTTCTTCCTGGCCGCCATTATTGTTATTATAATGTTACCACAAAACTTTCGGCCCTTTGTTTTTGCAAAAAATGCACATATGTATATTCATACCGTCTTCGTCCATCTTCCGTGTGTTGTTTATTTACAAAGCGCATGTTGTACTATTATTGTGTACATTCTTCCTACATTGTCTGCCTACAAGCTGGTGACATGGTTTTTTTTCTGCATTTTGTTTCTCTCAAGTGTTACCTAAGCATGGTTGTTACTCTACTCTGTATTTCTCTCTCTCTCTCTCTCTCTCTCTCTCTCTCTTTCTGTCTCTTTATCTCTGCTTTTTTTGGTCTTGTGCATGTCACATTGCATCAGTGAAGGGGGATATTCGCGAGCAATAATAATACGGAATAAATTTTAACCCTCCTTTGTGTGAGCATGAGTTCCCCGTGGCACTGTCCTTTTGTCTTATAAATAGTGCACCATAAATGAATACATATATGAAAAGAGCATCTGAGCATTGCTGAAGCACAGTATTTAATAGTAAGGCTTCTACACCAAATCATGAAACATGTAAGGTCCTTTTTTTAAAAAGAAATTCCTCCCTCCGCTCAAGTCTTCTTGGAGGATCTTCAAAAATCCCTTCTTGAGCAAGTCTACTGTCAACGCCTACACTTGTATACATTACACGTTCTTAACATGTGAGCTCCCTCTCTTTTTGAAATGGAATTTCTCAACCGAATATTTTGGTAACATTTCCAAGAGTATTATCTTGCACATTAAAATACATAGAAACCTGAATACATAATGTACATTACCCCTGCCGGACTCAGTAATTGATATTTAGACCAATTTTTAGGCGGCATTAGTGCAATCATCTTTTTTTTTGTACTCCTTGTTGAATAAATTAAATTAAAGCTTCGTCCCAATGGGATTACTACATACTCGTGTAAATTGATTAAAATTTTTAAAAAAAACTGACATTTTTTATTAAGGAGGAAAAATATTGTGAGTGTATATGGCATCTTTTTTTTTAGGAAGAAGGAAGTGAAAATCTAATAACGTAAGCGTCGTATTATGTACGTCCAAATTAATTTTTTTGTTCGAATTAAGACGGCTGATTTAATTTGATGGGATCTAAATGCGGTGTAACTGTGCACTTGTTGGAAGTGAAGGCTTGTCCTGTGGTTGTGACAGTGCAAGAGCAAAAAGGGAAACAGGATGGGGTATTAAAGCTAATTCATGTACATACAATATACGTATAGACTCATTTTAAAAGGCCCTTATAAGAGACGGAGACAATTAAAGAAAATGGGAGGTGAAGAAATTAATATAAAAAAAAAGAAACCACAAAATCACGGTCAAGATACATGTAATGATGATAATAATTGATTAAAAGTACCAATTACGTGTCCCATACCATCGCCTAATTATTGGCAAATGGCATTGGAAAGGGGTAAATCTTGGTAATGTCATGTGCCTAAGGTTTGTATTATGGTAAAGGAACCACACATATACATATGTATGGAAGTACACGTACGAAGACATGTCTCATATATGAGCTTCTTCAACCACCTGCATTTGGTCATGCTTGTTTTTGGGACAACCAAACATGACATGACGAGAGAGAAAGACTGAAGAGAGAGAGAATTAATCCAAAGGAGTGGAGAATGAGCAAATCCATCGAGAGAATATTGCAAGTCATATTATTATAGAAATTCCAATAATGCACTACGCCTTTTTTTCTCATGCTCACCTCTGCATGGGATAACAGGAGTTTTTTCTGGACGAAAGCAACACTCCCACAAAAGGGGGATTGTTTATAAAGTAAAAAAAAAATTGAGTTCAAAATCGACCTCCTCCCTCCACGTATATGGCTTATAGAGATGAGAGAAATTAGTTGAAAGCTGGAACACACAGAGTTCCAAAAAATATGTGCAAAAAAAAAGGCCGTCCCATCAGGAATTAACAAGGTATAAAAATAGTAACGGTAAAATATGCGTTCATTCAAAAGTAAAGAAAATAAAATTTAAAAAAATTGGATGCAAATAATTTACGTTACCTTTCCTCTTGCCTCAGGCAATGGGACCTACTAAAAATAATTTAATCCATTGCAGGATAATTAATTACTCATGCTGACTGTGAAACCGACCTTGCCGTTGCAAATCTGCTTCTCTCTCTCTCTCTCTCTCTCTCTCTCTCTCTCTTTCTCTCTAATCTCTCTGTCTCTTCTGTCTTCTCCTCGTCTCTCTCTTTTTCTATCTCTCTTCCCATCCGCATACACCTCTGAAAAATGTTCCTTGTTACTTATTTGTCTGCATAATCACGACAATACAAATCACCCAGCATTTTCCCTATTATTACCATTATTATTAGTAGTATATTTTTTTAGGGGGAGTGACACACTTCAACTGTTTTTATTATTAATAAAAGCTTCTTACTATATACTTTCAAAGCCCTTCTCTGATACTTCTTCCAACCCCCTTTTCTATTTTAAACGCATACATATGTAGTGTATATATTTATATATGTATATACTACACACACATATTTTGCTCCTTTTACTATGAATAATAACAATAATTCAGTCACTTGTCCGTATTATAATGTATGAGTGTCAAAAACCAAAAATACATGGACTTCTCCCCTGAAATCTCACTCATCTTAAGAACTACCGCCAAATGAGTTGGCGTTCATTGCAATTGCAAATTTACAAATTCTCCACTCACCACAAAACTATATATTGTTTCTCTTTTTCTGCGTAACCGCTCGTAGTAGTAGATTTTTTTAAGTGGGAGGCAAATAACAATAATCATAGTAATTCAATTCCACTCATTTTATGTATTTTTGTTCCTGGGGATGCGCTTGGGTCTTTTTAATTTTCCCCCCACCCTTGTTTTTCTAATATGCTATTGTTATTATTTTTTGCAACATTTGCCGTCGAGGTAGTTGGTTGCGATAATTGTTATTGGTATTGTTAAATGCTATATGTATTTGTATTTTTTGCAAGATGATCCCTTTCCTTGAATTCCCCTCCCCACTAAATTCCAATGGATGACTTATGGCGTCTGCATTTCAAATGTGTTTAATTTCATTGTTTCGAAAAAAAGTGACAGCTTCAAAAAAAAGGGCTACAAATTAAGACAATACGTCAAAGTGAATGCAATTTTGCCAATTTGGCGTTGTGGTGTCGTTGGTTTTGGTCAGGGAAGCTCGTACAGTACTTAATAAATGAATATGCGCTTTTCTGTAATTATTGGGGCATACAGAGCAAGAGGCATGGATGGGTGAGCATGGGATGGGGAGGATTTTTCCAATGTTTCTGACGTGTGGAAGAATCTTCTCCCATAAATAATTTCTTTATTTTTACGACAAAAAAAATGTATTAGGAACCCTATCAAATACTAGTGCAGCATGAGAACTACGTATACATGGAAGAATACAAAAAAATTCAAGAAATGTATAAAAAAATACAATGAAATCTTGGAAATTATACTTGAACCAATTTTTAAAAAAAAGATTCAAATGATACCATCCCTTTATAGATTTGTAGATAATCATATCTATATTTTTTACGGTTTAATATTTTCCCTTTTGGGACCACTTTCCCCTTTACTACGTCACCCCTCCCCCAAAAATTTAATGGTATCAGGTGCTAATTTTGCGTAATGTTTGAAAAAAAACCAACAGTTTTTTTTTCTGCAGGCACAGTACCTTCCATGTAATTTACTGATATTTACGTGGGCAATTACAAATAATTATAATTCCTCTATTCCTCCCACACCAAAAATCCTCTGGTAAAGGATTGCGTGTACTCCCCCCCAAAAAAAACAAACTGGGAAATATTTCGCAAAAGGAGCAATAAGGAGGTATTTGCCAAATCCACACACGATTTTCCCGACAACAATCGTCACTCTTAAAAGAAATGTACACATCCCCTTTTTTAAGTGGTACCCTTTACGTTTTGTGTATTTTGCTTTTATTTTATTTTTTTTGGACAATCTCCCACTAAGTGTGGCATGACTTTCTTGCTATATAAGATTAAAAAAAAATGCTCTCTTTTAGTATAGATAAACAGAAGTTAAAAGGGTTTAAAAAATTTCAAATGTATCCCTTCCTTTTGCTATACGTGAAGAAAATAAAAGATGGCAAATGAAATCATTGTCGGTTGGTTAATCTTTCACGTTCATTTAAGCACAAAAAAAAAAGAACAGTGGAGTAATTATACCCCATCCTTTTGCTCCACTGCCTTTGTTATGGTAAAAGTGTATATAGACACTACAGCTCCTGTGTAATACTGTGGACGACTCCATTACACTATAAAATATGATGACAAATGGTGAAAAAGAAAAGACCAAGACCAAAAGGTGGCATTTTTTCGTGGTTAGAGAGTGAAATCACACCAGCTTCTCAGTGGGAAAAGTCAGGAGTGTCATCGTTTAGACACTTTACTCACACACATTTTCAACGGGGGGAGAGAAAAAGAAGAGTCAAACCATTATTAAGTGTTTGGAATTGGTATAAAAAAATTTAAGCAGTGCTACCACTACAAGATTTTTTTGAAAAACGTCTGAGGGCGGATTGAATTCAATATACCTTGACAACGTCTGAGGTCACAGGGTATAAAGATAAAAGGGTGGCTGCCCTCCACCTCCTCCTCTCTTGTCTCTCACGATCATCTCCAATACAAGAGTGACCCAAATACGTATTTTCCTATAGCTTTCGACCCCAGTACACGAGAACAACAAAAACAACCTGCCATACTACAAAAAAAAAATGCTCTTTAAAAGAAGGAAAAAGAAAACTAGAGGAGAGAAATTTTTATATGGGCAAGTCTTCCCTATGTCTTATATGAGTATATTGCCCGTCCTATAGTATAATGTATTGAAAAAACCCTTTCCTACGACACAAGTTCTAATGCGGGGGACAGATCAAGGAGATGGGAAGAGAGAGAGAGAGAGATGTGAAAAAAATATATCTAAATTAAATTAACAGTTCAGTGTCCGAAGTGGTTTAATGTCACCCATGAATAATTATTATACCAATGTGGGATGAACCCAGTAATTATACAGTAGTATATACGGTAAAAAAAATAAGGCAACTGGTATGGCAGTTGCCACCTTGTTTTCATAAATTAAAGCAAAAAAAAAAAGGATATGGGACCGAATTGACCCACAGTGGGATGATGTGGCCTCTCTATAGGGATATGTATTGATTAATAACAACGGTGGATTAAATCATTGGGAAGAGAAAAGTGTCTTTATTTTATTATTCATGCTTGCAAAGGGAGAGAGAAACAAATCAAGTTCGAAAATTATTCATTAAAAGCGGGAATCAGCTCCAAAATAATGGAGGAATTATCAGAAGCTAGTGGAATACTAATGACTGGGGCGCCTCTCTCCACATGTAAAAATCCTCACACTTACATACTACCATACATATTGCATGCATACAAATATGCAAATGATGGAGGCAATAAGGCGGTATAGAGGAGTAAATTAGTATATAACACTGCAAGGTCTACCAAGCAACGTGTGTTCGTGTGTGTGTGAATTTTTTATATATTTTTTTTACCTTGAAGGAATATACCAGTACACTTTGTGAATGAAATTAGCGTTATAAAAAACAATTAAGGATCGAACTATTTCGTGAGATCAAAGCCTTTGATGACATGACACACTAAAAGTTATGGTGATATTCAAACCATTTGTCTCGTCTTTTCCGTCCTTTTTACCATGATAAAAAAATATATGCACACACAAAGGGGGGGAAACAGACCCAACAACTTCAACAGATTCTTTTGTGTGGGTATTGTCGATATAATGATATTGTTGTATGGAGATAGAAAAAAAAGGCAATTCCAAACTGGATCCCTCAAAAGAAAAAAAAACGAAGTCCTGCTCATCACCTCCCTTTTACTCTCTCTCTCTCTCTCTTCTGAACACAAATATAATGAATCAACATTTTATCTATTTCTCGCGGGTACACGAGAAAAAAATTTTTACGGGGAGGGAACCAAATCAAATGGTGGAAATTTTTATAAATGATGCAGTAAATAAAAATGTTCTTTTGACCTAATAAATATTTCAAAAAGAGGGAGGATGAAGTACTTTTTGGCTTAGATTTTTTTTTTCGGGGGAGGCTTTTAAGTTTTAAAGGATGAAAAAAAAATTGAATCTTGGGGCAAAGCGTTTGTATAGAAGTAATCCAAGGAAATAATGAAGAGGCGACATCAAATGTCCTTTGCCCTCGTACACGAAGTTCCCTAATCTATTAACTTTGACCTGTAAGTAAATGCATTGGAGTTTTTTCCCCCATTGGCTGATACCAGCTGAGATGAGAAGAGGAAATAAAACTGGGGAAAAGGTTGCCTTGTGAAAAAAAAAGTATTACTAAACCACAGAGCTCAGTTGATGATTGCGTGAGCAAGTGCGTAAGTAAATACACCTTCGGGAGAACCTGACTCTTATCAGAGGGACAGATGTAAAAAATGACCAAGTTTGTGCAGTGGCCGGTGGTGGAGGAAAACAATTTAATTAAAACGAACAACTCAAGAGATCCCAATCATCCCCTTTTCCCCTTCTCTGTCTTAAAGGGCACGCAAAAAACCGACCAGAAAAAAATATATAAGGATGTACCATGCCATGTTGAAACGCATGATTTGGATTTATTTCACCTCACTGATAATAATGGGCAACTGAGGATTCTTCCCCGGCCCCTTTTACTTATCCCGGTGATTAATACGTGAGCCATGTACGTCTAAAAAGTCTTATAATCACTCTTTCCCACCAACTACACTTCTCCCTAATTCCTACATGGACCCAGTGAGAGTTGAAACTAAAACTGACTAACTGCCACTGGGACACATTGCATTAGCTTCAATCAAGGCTCAAGACTTCCTTTTAATACTGAACTTGAGATGCAAAAAGTTTCGTTCCAAACACTTTTTTCAAGCAAGGAACATACATTTAATATGCTTCAGTAAAAACAATAAAGACATGTACAAATTGCCTTTCAAACATAGCATTACTATATGGAGACTTTTGAATTTGAAGAAATCTGTTCAACCATTGTTTTCTAAAGTTTTTTTTGGGGTGGAAACACACCAACATGAATTAAAACGCATGGAATCAATTAATAAAATAATCAAATGTAAAAAAAATATACTAATTGCTCAATGTCTTCGTATCATATCAATAGTGGAATGGTATTGTAAAAAATGTACTGTGTAATTAGAAATGGCAAATAAATCCATTATTATTATTAATAGTATTATTATTATTATGTTATGGACGTTCATAAATGTATAGCGGAGGGTTTTTGTGTGCAATTTGGGCCGGATAAACCCCTTGAGATGAATGAACAAATCCAGTATGCAAAAAATATGTGTACTGTATGTACCTCGATATAGTCAAGTAGAATAAAATATACATTTAAGAGGAATAAAAACCAGTTGACACTTACCTGTAACAATGAACGTGGACTGGACATTTAGTGTCTGGATTATAGATGAGTAGAATGCAACTCACAATGTCGTCATTCGGAGGCGGAGCTTGAATGACACAGGTGATTGCATGATGAGGAATGAAGTGTCTTTCAGTCTGTGTCTCGGCGGAGGCGAGGCGATGATTACAAGGGATGATTTTTAACCCTTTGCTGCTGACTTGAAGTGTAACTTTGAGGGCTTGCATCCGATGTTCCTGAGAGACCATGTACTGAAGTACCGGTTCAATGTAATGCTGCCCTCGAAGTCCTTTACTCTCTTTGGCACCCAAAAATAAGACATAGTAGGAGGATTTTTTCATTTCAGACATTTTCCCGCTTTCTTCGCCGTCGTCGGCCGGCGCTTCTTCGCACTACAATGACTCTCCGATTCCGTCCTCCTCCTCCTCCCGGCACTCTCCACACCTTCTTTATTTATTGTTACGTTTTTATAAATAAACCAAAACTTTTGTTTTTAATTTGTTTTTTTTTTAAATTGTTTCAAAATTCACACAATAATGAAGAAAAAAAATCCCAGAAAGTAAAACAGAGACAAAACACAGACACATGCAAAAAAAATTTTTGTTTTGTTTTTATAGCATGCGAAGGGAATTTATAGAACGTACTCGGTCTCTCCGACCCATGCGACCTCCTCGACCTCCACCCTCACCGTCAGTTTCATCAGTGCCTCCAGTTCCACGTAATTTACGGTAAAGTTGGACAATGAGGTTAAAATATAAGAGATACGTAGTGGAGGATGTTAAAACAAAGACAGTGGCCACAACAATTCGGGGATTAAGGAAGGGGAAAATTAGGGCAACCAAAAGAGCACAAAAGGAAAGGATAGTGAATAAATAGTTAGTGATCGCCAAGATGACGGTGTATTGATGGAACTTCGCCTCTTTGGCCAAAAACAAATTTTTTTTTGGTTCAAATTTATTTCACTTCGTCTTCCCAAACTCCGTTCCTCCTATTCCTTTTCAACATTCGCTCCAAGTTGAAGTATTGTGATGTGCGAAATTGAATCTTTTGTGTGGACCAAGTGAAAGAATCTCTATATCTCTATACACTTGTCGTCCTTTATGATTATGACTTCTGTTTTGTCTTCCTTTTTTCTTCCTCCACAACGATGATGATCTTTTCCTTTTGCACTTGTGGGCCAGCCAAGAGATGTTTTTTTTTCTCCTCCTTTTTCTTTAACTTCTACTTCTTCGCTTTTGCAACTGCAATAACAAATAACATACAAATTAAATCATTAAAATAAATACCACTTTAAATACTTACATTTTCACTCATTCTTTGGCTGGGAATTAAATTACGTCTACGACCACTACTAATATACTCTAACTCCTAACCTCAAAACACATATTTCAATCATAATCATATGTGTTTTAAGGACCAAGAAAAAAATAGGTAAGTACTTTTTTTTACGTATGCATATAGATGCAAGTATATGTGTACATAGGGACATACACACATCTTTGTTGCTTTTTTAAAACACTCATTATACCAATGCTTCTCTGATGACACGTCTTGTATCCACACAGGTTATTGTTATTCTTAGTAACTCTAGTATTTAAATACATACACTTGAAAACGTTTTTTCTCCCCATCTTCTCCTTCTCTTATAGTGTACTCTGCATAATTTCTTCTTGGTCTTAATCCTCTCCAAAAAAATATAATTATGCATGCATGCAAATCCTTCATTTCTTAGCTTGTTTATTTTTCAACTACTTCATACTATTCTCTGTAAGATTCCCTTCTTTTCTTTTTCAATCTCTCATTCATAATTTGGATGCAATATGAATCTTTTACTCTTTACATTTTCTAGGTTCAAAAAAAAAAAATTAAGTCTTTGGCAAGCACTTTCTCATTCCATTTTAAGATTCAAAAGCAAGGGCAATGATTTTTAATGGGAGTATCTCTCCATGTCATTTTCCCCCATGTACACACATTTCCTGTTTCAGGTATAACGACCTACATTAATTTTTCAAGGCTCTTCAATACGTACTGGAACATGCATAAATTAATTTTTTTACATCAAGTTTTTGTTGTTGAAAAACTCTTTTAAGTCATTGGTGTATTTTGATTGCATTCATTTCACTGTGATAACTTCTTTAGTGAATGCTCAACCTCGGAACTAATTTACTTGTTTACAAAGAAAGAGAGAGAGAAAGAACGACAACAACAGTTTTACTCAGCAATGGAGTTCATAAAAAATAAAATAATTTTCATTTCAATCTACATAACGTGAGTGATTTCTCCATGACTGGAGAAAGAAGGTTTCCTTTCTCCACGAGGATAATAAAATAATAATTACATGTGCGAGTAATATTTTTTATTCACTTTCTCCAGGCCCTCTCCCACCTCCTGTGTGTTTCCCCTCTCCCAATACATGCGCCTCAATTTATTAGCTGGAATGTGTAATAAACTCTCTCTTCCTGGAAGAGAATCTCCGACATCAGAGAGAGAAAAAAATGGTAATTTTCTCTCTCTCTCTCTCTACAAACGTTTCCATAGGCAGCCGGCATTAATTACATGGAGGGGCATCTGACAAGCTCCCATTAAACACCCATGCATGATGCTGAAGACCCAAAAAGCATCACTTTAAAGGAAATATAATGTATTCTAAAGTAGAGTTGAAAGGGAAGTAAACTGATTGTCTGGAGCAAATTGACAGAAAAATGTCGGGATTTTTATTAACAAAATTGGCATTTTTTCATCTTTACCTTCTTTGTCTGTACTTTTGCTCCTTTTTTGCCACTAAATAACTCCTGAAAAGTCGAGGGTGAAGAATGTCTTTCTGTGAAAAAGTGGATTGGCATAGAAACAGTGGAAATATTCCTTTTGTTCGATTCACTTCCTTTGAAGCAATTACTGTAATATCTAATATCTCTCTTCCATTTATTAACTTTTTTGGGGGAGTGGAATGAAAAGACGTGTTTTATTAGTTAAAATGAATAAAAAACCTGGATAATTTTTTTTATTTACAAATTCCATCTTTTTTATTTTTACCCCGTATTATTACGGTATTTCTAGCTAACATCTAGTTATTGAGGGGAGAAAGCACTCTCCCTGCACGTGAAACAACTCTTGGGTAATCTTGGAGGAGAAAACAAGGGGAGAAAGTCCTGGATGACATTAATTTTTTTTTTTTTTGATAAAGGCACCTATTTTTATCCTCCATCCAATAAAATAGAGTGAAGTCATGAGAACATAATGGAGGAAGAAATGTACACCTTTAAAAAATTGAGTTTAGTCAGACAAAAATGAATTGGGTCCTTCCTCCTCTAAGTAGACGGGCTGAGGACAAAAAATTTGTGAAATATCCAGGGATATCTCTTGGGCTTGTAAGTGGTAGCACTTATCAAATTATATGTTGACTGGGAAGGAAAGTGAGAGAAAACTGGGGACGAGAAAAGTTAATTATTGATACTAAAATGATTTTTTAATTCAATTCTTCCGACAAAATCTTCTATTTGACTTCAGTCCTTTGTCTCCATTTTACTACCACCATAGTGTCTCGTCTCACATCTCATCACACCCTCAAAGCTTTTGATTCTTCCTTCCCCCCCCCCTAAATTTTATTATACCCCCAGTAAAAGCAATACTAATCATTATATTAGGCTACACACGTTGTCGTCAACAAGAGACGGCGTGGGAGGCTTTAATGGATTGAGAAAGAGCAGGAGGGCAGATAGAAAGAACCAAAGAGTTATAGCTAATACACACTCAAGGGTCCTTTACTAACTTAAAGAATCCTTTGCTGATACAATTTGTCCCAGTACTTGATGAAAATGTTATTTGTACCAAATGACGCAAGTTCGGAGATGGAGGGGGAAAGATCGTCAGTTTGATTTCCGACGAGTCCCCCTCCACAACACTTTGAAATGAAGTCAATAAAAAGAATCTTCTGGAAAAGTCTTTAACAGAGGGGGAAAAAAACTTTTCACTTCATACGAGAGAGAGGCACTCGGGGAGAAGAACAAAGGGTTGGAGGTTTGCATATACATACATGTAAATACATTATTCGTGTATTGCATTCCATTTGCAAATGCTTTTTCTCTCTCCACTTGGCTATTGCTCATGGATTTTGTCGCCCTTTTTTTTACTCCTCACAACATACATATGTAAGTGTCTCGTACATATACCGATGTATACATATATATATATACATATGTATCTCATAAATTTCACATTTTACCCCCATCCACATCCTTTGAATTACACGTGTGTACATTTCTCTCTCTCTGTATTCTTCTGAATATGTGTGTAAGAACTTCTTTTTCCTTCCCATTTCAGTTTCCTTCCTTTTTATACACGCCAAAATATTTTCCCACTGCAAAGAGCAATATTACCACTAAACCGTCAGTGCTATTACTACGATCATTACAATCGCCTCCGTGTATAACTCGCTGGTTCACTGACTCTCTCTCTCTCTCGTCAAATTGTGGGGCTTGTATATAAAACGGAAAAATGCAATGAGCATGAACTTTGATGTTTTTCCCTTGTTCAAGAGTTTATTATTACTTGACTTTGGCCATCAGTACAGTGAATGTGATGCATCGGCCACCTTGCAGAAGAAATTAGCGTGATAAGTAATACATGTACATATTATACATATAGGTAGATATGTGTACAAATTCCCAGGTGTATGTACGTAATTTTTAAAACGGATACTCAATCTCCGGGCAAAATACGGTAACAATTTGCAGGTGACTACGGGAATTTTTAAGTTCCTTTTTTTTATGGGAAAATGCCTTGAAGACCAGGAAACAGCTATACATACCTCCACATGCATAGGTGTGGGAAGGATGAGTTAAAATAATGGGGAATAATGTTGAAAATATGCTATCAAGAAAGGATTTTTACAAAGTAGTAATTAATTATTTGTTTTTTTTTCTCTTCAAGTAGCCCCCCCCCCATTTTTTTTGGATGCCATTGATAGACACTTGTCAGGTTGTTAATTAATTTAAGGGACGTTACTGTCGTCTTTAAAACTTGCACAACGTTCGAGTGACGGAAGCAACGACAGAGGAGGAATTACAAAAGATGTGCATTTTTTTTTGAGGTTTTTTTTTCTCCACCAAAACTAACCAGGGACTGCATGGGGTAGGAGCAATACTGTGGTGGTAGTTAATGGTATTTGTTGCAAATGTGGAAACATATAATGAGATTATGTACACACGTTCCTTCTAGTATACTCATAAAAAAAACAAGTGACTACCCACAGGGCTTTCTCTCTCTCTCTCTCTCAGCATTTTTTTTTACCTTTTGGTCAAGATTTCTACATCATTTACTTTTTTACCACAGTTACCATATACCCCCGCTTCAGTTGTAATAAAAGCTTGTGTATATACATTTGAGAGGTAAAAAAACGCAGACTGCCAAAGGTTGCTTTTTTAGACAGCCTTTTTTTTTGCAAAATTTCTTGATCCTATGTTTGTCTTTTATCGAACTTGTCTTATGCAGTCCACACTTGCGCAAGCGAGTGCATTTTAATGTCTTTACCTGTACATACGTTGGATATTTTATTACTGTGCCAATCAAACATGGTCGAATGACAAGTGTTTACATTATGAGCCTTTTCACAATCACCATGAGAAAAGAACTTCCGCAGCGGTTTTTTGCATGAATTAATTGCTTCTTTTACTTTACCTTTGTGATAGGCACCAAGATAGTTGAGAAGGAAAAGTGAGAGAGAGAAAGAGAGAGAGAGAGAGAGAGAGAGAGAGAGAGAGAGAGAAATGAAAGTAGGGAGGTTAACTTTTTTTTCTGGGGGAATCATAGGCAGTCCTTCGGAAATTATTTGATGGTGACTGCATTTCTTGTAAAGAGAATTTAGCGCTCTTTATCTTTTCTAAATGCCAGTGACAGATCTCTCGAAGTTGTTTTTTTACGCAGGTATTAGCATCAGGGTAAGTGTGTTTATATTTTAGAATTTATAGCCCGATTTCGTCTCAAAATGCCCTCTATTTTTGCCATGTCCTCTTTCCAGTTAATATGGACATAGAACACACTTTTGCGACTTTTGCCTCTTCACGTCAATCTCACAATTTCTTTCTCCTCTATTCTGTTTCTTTTTGCGCACACTCTCTGTCTCTCTTCTCTCTCCGTCACTTCTCACTTTATTTCTCTTTGCCTCTCTCTGCACCTCTTCCTCTCTCTCTCTCTCTCTCTCTTTCTCTCTTTCTCTCTTTCTCTCTTTCTCCATCCCTCTCACTTTCTCTTTCTTTCTCTCTCTGTTTCTCTCTCTCTCCTTCCCTCTATCCATCTCTTCCTCTCTCTCCATCTCTCTCTCTGATTCTATCCCTTTCTCTTCCTCCATCCCTCTCTCTCCCTCCCTGTCTCACTCTCAAATTTTCTCTCACCTGTCCTCCCTTCTCTGCCTTCCACTCCCTCCCTCTTTCACCATCTAATCTCTCTCCTCCTCCTCTCTTTCTCTCTCCTCCCTTTCTCTCTTTCTTTGCCTCCCTTCCTTGGTAATCCATCCGTCTTGGGAAAACATTCACGTGTTGTGTCCCAAATATTCTCCTTAAAGGCTAATCTAGCAAAGGATTTGTGGGTTCAAATGTTTTCAGCTCAGTAGCTCAAATCCAATACTCTTGCACCAGGAGACTCAAGATTAGGAGAGACTTGTTGCTAATCCAGTAACCTTACATTTCTCTCTTTAACTCACCCTTTCATGGCTTTCATCCCTCCTTCTGCACCCGGGTGGATGCCCACTTTTCTCGTCCGTTAAACCTTCTCCTTAGCACATCTAGTTAATTATCTCTCCTTTCATCTTCTCTTCCCTCTTCTCTCCTCTTCTCACTTCTCACTTCTCTCCCTTTCCCTTTTCTGCTTTCCCTCCGTCTCTCTCTCCCCCCAGTTTCCCTCCTCTCTCAATAAATTTGTATGCACATCTCTGTGAAGAGATACATTTGTGGAAGTGCTCTGGTGGACATTATTTACATAGTAAAAGAATGGATAGGAGAAGAGGATGAGCAAGTGGGAAAGGAACGGTAGTGAGGGAGGTTTTGTGAAGCAACGGTAACTGTTTATTCTCTTGTGTCCATATTTGGAACAACCTGTTATAAAACCGTAACCGTGGGGATATACCCATGAATCTATTAGTACAGCAAACGTCTTCTCTTGTGTCTGTCTCTATCTCTTTTACAATGTGTCTCTCATCCTCTCTTCCACATTTCCCCTCAAGGTTCCTTTTTTGGTATAGAAAAAAAAATGAGATGGTAGCAGCTACAATTGCCACTGCATAAGCCACACACATTGTATACGGTAGATATATTTACCTAATAAAAGGGATTTGGAAAAGATGACAGGTGGGATGCCTGGGGAATTTTGAAGTGGATAATGTGTAGCTGCATCACAATCAGATACACAAATAGGGACATGGCGACAACTTGAAGGAAAGAATAGGATGGATACTATTATTTTTATTACACGAAAAGTGCATAGTGCAACTTGGAATGTACATTGTTGACGTGAATCTTGACGTACATTCCCGTTTATAAGCAATGGAGGGAATACTATACGTCCTTTTGATATAACTTGCACCTATACACAAATCGGGTTAGAGGAAAATTGTTTAGTGGGACGCCTGGCTTAAATAACAATGGGACACAGTTGATAATTGTAAATTGACCACCACGCCAAAGGTTTATTCTCATTATTTTACACACATTCAAATTTTGGTTGAAAAGTTAGATTATTGTAATGCGTAACAGCTAAAATGGTAGTGGCTGTACTTATGACGTTTATACAAGAAAGACCGCAAAAGGGACAAAAAAATAAGATGTGTGAAAAACAAGGTGCATAAATGGTAGGGAAAAAATACAATTTTTCCTTGTTTAAACAAGTACAAAAAAAAATCCCTACAATCGTGTTTCATGAATCCGTAATAGTACAAATTGTTGTGGTATTTTTCTCACTGTATCACCAGAGAATCTTCAGTGGGTAAAAGCACGTGTATGTACAAAAAACAATTGTGTACCAAGCAGTTAAAGTACAGTAAAGTACAGCAGTACTTTTTTTTACGGACTTCCATTAACGAGGATTGTAGGAGAGACATTGTAATAAAAAAAATTTTTTTTTGATTACTCCTAGTGTGCCGAGAACAAAAAAAAATCTTCTTCCTATTTCATCTGTTGTGTATGCAAATAACTGGAAGGTTTTATTCCTATTACATCTTCTGCTGTCTTTTATTAGTCATGGCCATATAGGAACATCTTTAACCAGCGGTTGCTCTGATTCCTCAAACTTTTCCCTTGTCTCTTTCCTCGACAGTACTCATCATTCACTTTGGTGTAATAATATAAAGGACAATAATAATGGCATTATGTTCCCATTCAGGCAATTCTTGTATTTTTGGACTTTTAACAGTTCTACTTTTTTTTCTTTTTTTTTGAATAACAAAAAGGAGTTTACTATAATATAAATTCCACTTCTGGTGTTAGTGGGAGCAGCTGCTGTATTATGCAGAAGAGGGATGTGTGACGAGAGTTTAGGGCGAGACAAAATAAGTACAAATGTTTAGTTTTTGTTATCTTATTATCTTAACTTAAATTGACGGCTATTATAGTAATTTCTTCCTCTTTTCCTTAATGTCAAAGTAATACATATATGATGATTATTAGTCAGGTAATTCTGGGGCGAGAGAGAACCAGAGTTTGCTACAGATGTTGGTGGTTTGAAGGGGTAGGACAGCATTTTTATTTATCTTCATTCCTAAATAAACTGAGGTTTCTGTGGCTCACATAACAAGAGCATTTTTAAAAAAATACATACCAGCAAAAATGGTCAATGGAATGTGTATGTAATACGGTATTGATGCATATAAATGGGAAGGAGGATATTGTTTAATGTATACACATTGCAAAATCCTTTTTCCTCCTTTTTGACCTGTTTCATTTGTCAAATTCAGGTATTTTAATATTTTTGAGGGTATAGAAAATCACTTAAAAACTACGGATCATTAATTTCTTGGCCCATTAAAGGTAACCAGGGTTTTCGAAAAGGAAATTTCCCTCTCAAAAAATAGCGGTTAAAGGGTATTTGTTTTTTTTTTTTTTTGGTGAGGGAAACCAAGGCTTTAAGGAGGCGATGAGAGAATAATTGTATGCTGTAACAGGGAAAACTCATAAAAATCATTTTGTGTAATTTTATCCCAAAAAATTCCTTCCCTCCACTTCCCATTTTCCTTGATCATATAGTATGGTTTTGAAGGTGGATAAAAAAAACCGTATGGCATTTAGGTTGGAAATAGAGGGGGAAATTCCTCTGAAAAAAAAAAGGATAAAACTCTCCCAGTAAGGGAGTGCAACGAGAATTTGCTTTGCGTGAACATTTTCCCAACACTCCCCTGGCATTGCTTACACATTTTTTCCCTTCAACCGGGATAAGGATTGTTAACCAAATGGTTCCTGTGTTACACTTAATAAGTCAAGAGTAACCAATGCATAGCGATGGCTGCCAAGACGAATTATTGAATGCAAAGGGTGAGGGCACTCTATCTCTCCTGTGGAATTCGCATCCCTATATATTTCCCTCTCTCTCTCTCTCCTCCTTAATTTCCTCTGTTTAATATGCACCCTTGTCGCGAGGGGCACTCCATGAATTCAGTAACCGTGATGGGATTTTTTCAGGTAATTGCCCCATTACATCCATATAGGTAGGGATTGGGTAATATCACATCCCTCCCACACACACGTACACATCATTTTCAACGGATGGGAAGAAGAATGTGAAGTGGAACAACATATTTACCAAAACTGGACTACTTGCTCCTGGACACATGCCTTGAACCTCCAGGAGATGAACACGAATGAGTGTGCAGACAGAGCGAGAGAGAGAGAGAGAGAGAGAGAGAAACACAGTCAAAGAGAGAAATAGAAAGAAAGATGATCAGAGAGAGAAATAGAAAGAAAGACGATCAGCGAGAGAAATAGAAAGAAAGACGATCAGCGAGAGAAATAGAAAGAAAGACGATCAAAGAGAGAAATAGAAAGAAAGACGAAAGAAAGAGCGCAAGGAAGAGAGAGGAAAAGAGAGAAAGAGAGGAAGATAAGGGAAGAGAGCAAAAGAAAAGGATAAAGAGCAAAAGAGAAGGGGAAAGAAGGAAAGAGAGCAAAAGAGAAAGAGAGCGACAGAGAGAGAAGAGAGAGAAGAGAGAGAGAGAAGAGAGAGAGAGAGAGAGAGAGAAGAGAGAGGAAGAAAAGAGAAGGAGAGAGAGGCTAGATTTCCTGAACGTTGCCCTTAGCTACACATGTACAGGGCAAAGTGTGAAGAGCCTAGGAATACGTGATGGGAAAGTGGCTCTCATATTTCACTGTTGCTCTCCCTTGTTATTACACGGTAGCACTTTTTGCAGGTTCCTTTTAAACCAAAAAAATAGCAATTACAGGGAAAACTGGCCCTCCGCACTCAACAAAAAGTTTAGGATTACTTGGAATATGGCAAAAAAACGGGGTTATGAAACAACCAAGATGACTAAAACGTATGTAATTGACTCCAATTACAGATTTCTGTTTTCTTTTGGCTTCTGGGTCCTTGGAATTGTGGGGGAAAATAGGGACAAAATGAACTGGAAGAGAGGGTTGGATATTGGCCCGTCACCAAGGTTTCGGTGGAGACGCAGAAGGCGGAGGAGGGGAAGAGGCAGAGCAAATTCCGGGCAAGTTTTCTCATTACTCCCACAGCCCCCCTTGAACAGAGTGACCCGTCTGAATTTCATGTTGGAGTGTGTCCCAAGCAACTTTATTTCCCGGTCTTTTGAAGGGCTTCGCATCTCCGATGGGGAAATTTTCTCCAATTTGTCAACTTTTTGTTTTCGAGTCACAAAAACTTGTCAACAACCTAATCGACACACAGCCGAGGTTTCTTAACAGGTGGAAAAAAATTCTTCACAACACGGTTACGCAAGTTGTTTGGAATTGGAGTGTGGAGGAAACCAGGATAATCAAATGGAGGAAAAGTCAAGAGGAAATTGAAGACTTGTAAGTGCTACAGGTAAGGGGAAATTGTCCAGAAAATACAAAAATAGGACCACTACAGAAAGACGTAGAAATGAGTTCATAAAGAAAGAGAAAAAGAAACGGACAAGACGAAAAATAGGACCACATCAAACATAAAATTCACATGAAAAACCAAGAAACTCATCTTTTTTTTTACCTTTTTCGAAACTTCATGATTTTAAAAATATTTCATGACTGTTAATTAAAAACAATGAACAAAAAATAAACAAGATTCATTATGAACCTCAGAAGAAAAAGAGTAAAATACGTAGTAGCAAAGCCGCTACACAGTCCTAACGACATTTTTCTGTCTCACTTGAGGCAATACATGAAATTAGTTACTCATAAATACTATTTCATTTCTCCTCTTACACAACCAGCCCCCAACTTAGTGTATTTTATTACAGTTGAAAATGAAGTGGAATATCTATAGTTTTGAAGAAAAAATCTATATGACCATTCGCACATTCTCTTCTCTTTCCACAGCTCTCATGTATTCCGAGCTAACTCTAATGTAATGTGTATACTATTTTATAATTTTCCAACATTTTCTTTTCAATTTTTTTTTTTTTGCCGCTAATACAATGAGTCGTTCTCGCAGCGTCCATTAACATGTAAAAAGGTTTCGTCATAACAAAGCTTGAAGTAAAAGTTCACACGTATGCGATCGGTCCGCCATAAGCAATGAAATAAAGAGAGAACGAGAGAGAGAGAGAGACGACTTGAGCAAGTAAATGGAAGTACTATAGTCATAGTGTGACTTTTTATCACAGTTTAAATTAGAATTAACTAATAATGCATTCTCGCATGTGTCCACCCCCGTTACATTCTCACAGCACTTCTCACATGTTGCGTACTCACTAGCTCTCTCTCTCTCTCTCTCTCTCTCTCTCTCTCTCTCTCTCTCAAATTCTCTCTTTCTGTCTCTCTTTGATCGTCTTTCTATCTGTCTCTCTCTCTTTATTCGTCTTTCTCTCTCTTTGATCGTCTTTCTCTTTGTCTCTCTCTCTCTAGCTGTCCCTAACTGACCATCTCTCTTTCTCTCTGTTGACATTATATTTCTCACTCACAGTCTCTCTGTCGTCCTCCCTCTCTCTCTTTCTCTAGCTTTCTCCCCTATTGACTGTCTCTTGGACTCTCTCTCGCCTGAGAACTTTGGAAGGAAAAAAGTGGATGGAATTCACCACTTGACTTAACATATTATTATCCTCGGCATTATAACTCTTCCCTCTACCTAATTTTTTTCCCTGTCTCACAAATGCATCATCAATTAAAAAGAAGGAAAATTCCTGATATATATTTTTTTTAAAGATTTGGAAAGAAAAAGGGATTTGTAAAACCAAAAATTTCCCACGTGCTTGAATCCCGTCCAAAAAAAGGTGTTTTTGTTCGTGAACGAGAAAGAGTTTTTAAAAAAAATGTTTTTTAGGACTCTTGAGATACTTTTATCGGGGCACATGGTACAAAAAATCTCTTCATTAGATGTCTACCATGGGAGGAGAGAGGAGAGGAGTTTGTATTTCTTTTTTGTTATCAAAAACTTGTCCTAAATTCACCAAGTTCATAGGTTTTGAGGCAATGTATTTACCCCGTAAAAATATTGAAGTTTT
This sequence comes from Disparrhopalites patrizii, assembly GCA_034698585.1. Taxonomy (NCBI): domain Eukaryota; kingdom Metazoa; phylum Arthropoda; class Collembola; order Symphypleona; family Sminthuridae; genus Disparrhopalites; species Disparrhopalites patrizii. The sequence continues at coordinate 26,298 of JAQGBT010001106.1, forward strand.
TTTTTTCTCCACAAAACAAGTAGCGTACAGGTAAGACAGAGAGAAAGATAGAGAGGGGATCCCCTTTAAAAAAGTATGTGAAAAGCCGGTCTGTGCGCCTTGGAGCTAACTATGCATGTGTTTGTACGTACGTGCGTGTTGATCATGAAATGTGTAAAAGACTTTGCTTGTCTATTTTTTTTTTTTTTACTTTTAGGAATTTTACCTATTTAGTGCCAAATATCTATGTATGTAATCAAGAAACGTGTCCCTTTTCCCCTCCTCTACACTTATGCTCTCCTCTCGGCTTTAATAGAAGGAATCTGTTGCCTAAACATGATCATTTAGTTGGGCATTAGAAACTAATGAATGGGAGAAAAACAGAGATATAGTAGAGAGAGAAATAGAGAGAGAGAGAGAGAGACTCGAGGGGTGATTTTTTTCACGATCGGCTCATTACGATACAATGAAAGAGCCAGAAGAACAACAAATTCACAGGGACCTTGGCTCTATTCAAAGCAATGAGTAACTGCGTACAAACAAAATGTAGTTCAATAATCGAAAACGAACTATAAAAGAGAAGCATTTAGGTATGCTATAGAGACATAATGAATGATCTCTTTGAGAGTGAGAGCCTTGAGAAAATTAGGGATGCGATAGGATTGCTCAAGCAACAACAAAAAAATTTCAACTCTACCTTATCTGCCGAAAAATTGTCCTCTCTTTGGACAAATTCATTTCCTATACGTATTATTTAATGGACCTTCTCTTGTCGTACTAAAATTTTTGAGTGAATCTTGAGAACTAATTCTTTCGGAAAATACAAAAAAAAAAACCTGTACAGGACTTATTCAAAATTTTTAAAACTCCTTCCCATTTGTTTGTTACTACTTGTTTTATTTCGAATTGTAACACGTAAAGTTCGGTAAATATGTTCAGCTTGAGGGTTATGCAATTTACGTATTTTCTAGAATTAATGTTTATTTTCTAAACTCCGCTTCTTCAAATAATTTATGTGCTTAAGGCCATCATAAGTCTCATAACATGGACTAATCTTCATGCTCTCAAAATTCAGACCGAGAGGACAAATAGAGGAGGGCCGTCCATAATTTAGGGAGTACAACAGTATTGAAAAAAAAATGCAATATTGGACTTGATTTGTTTTTGTATTTCGTCTGATATTATTATTGTGCGCTGATTCCTGCTAGTATGTTTTTGCATTGCTGTCTTGCACTATTTTTACATTGCTTTCTTCTTCTATTTTTCGTATTGCCTTGCCCCGGAAAATAAAAATAGTTGGTGAGGATGAAACTCATTTTGAACAAGTTCTGTTCAAAGTAGCATCCCCGTAATTTTCCTCCGTTAAATAAAATGGCAAAGATGACAATGGCAACCAACATTTGTGATGATTATTGCTTCCTATTGTTTTTCTTCTCACGGGGCTTAACCCAAATAATCCATTTGTCATTTACCTTTTTGGATCAAATCTTAATAGAAGCTGTGAGTATATATGTATCTCAATTTCCCACAATAAATGCCTTCCTGGACCATTCATTAATCTTACGGTATATAATTTTACCACCTCCTTTTAAATTGTCCATTTTAATTCAAACACGACCGAGTACATGTGTCATGATTATTAAAATTACTAAAATGGATACAGAAAAAGGAGACTGGGTTAGTATTGTTTTATAATACACGACGAGAAGGAAAAAAAAACGGAATAAAAAAAAATTACAAGTACGAAAAAGTAGCACACCATTTTTTTTTCTTTCATATACAAAAAACGTCACTCCATAATCTTCAAGTCCAAAACAAAATTGTTACTCGTCCGGCATTGAAAAAAAAAATTGTATTGAAGTGCATAAGCATTACGTGTTTTTTAAAGTCCATGCCGATGAGAGTGGTTTGATGGGAAGAGAGAGAGAGAGAGAGAATAAAAGTCGTTAATGCAATATCCTCCTTTACTCAAATATGTAAGTCTTACGGTAATATTTCCACCGGCATCATAGGCAATGGTATGACATGGTAGTGAGTCTTTTTTTTTTCAAGGCGTGTATGTCTTCCCCCTCCTTTTGTCGTGCTAATAGTAATAAAGATGATGTAAACACATGGAGGATCTTACTACTACTCAACTGGTAAAGGAGTATTTACCTTAGGAAAAAAAAAATTACTACTACTACCACCAGCACTTACGGGTCAAGATTGTAACTCAGCCTCCCCCCATCGCTCTCTCTCTCTCTATTCCTCCCTGTATTTATCCGTACATAGTAGAAATATATATTGAATATGAAAGAGGTAATGAGCAGTTTCAACTTTAAACTAGACACACCACTTGTTTCTCTAGATTTACATTATTCTCAGGGAATTCGGTCACACGCAAGCGGAATTGACTTTAGTAGTGTAGTAATCTCCTCTCTCTCTGTCTCTATCTCTCTCTGTCTCTCTCTTTCTTTCTCCTCTTGACTATGTAATACTTATGATCTCATACATGTGTGTCGGTAATAACGTAATACCGCCACTTCTACTACAACTACCGTGATTGAAACCAAGCATATGGAGAAGGAGGAGAGGCGAGTATCAATAACCGTACTTACATATGTGGTTTGATGTTTTTTTGCTAGTATATTACATACGTTGGTCTATCCAGAACATATATCTAAAGAAATTATTGACTGTTGTAGATATATTGTCCAGAGGGAGACAGAAAGAGCGAAAGATTGAGAGAGAGAGAGAGAGAGAGAGAGAGAGAGAGGGAGAAATAAGGTAAGATTTTTTAATCTGCCCCCTCAGGATAAAGGTTGGTCACATTAACATTTCATACTTTGACCCAATCCTAAATTTTTTTTGCTGGCAAAAGACTCGTAGTAATATAGTGAACATGACACATTACACTTCATATGAGTATACATATATAAGAGTACACCTTTTGATCTTCTGGTCTCTCCCACTCGCTTCATTGCATCAAATAAATTCTCAGCCTCATCTTCTTCTTCATCTTCTTCTCAATGCTTTCTCTCTGTCTCTCTCTCTCTCTCTCTGGTCTCTCACACAACATTACAATCTCCATATCCACATTGAATGGTAATAACCTACAAGTCACATAATCTCTTGAAGAAGACCTAGAGTAAGAGCAACAAAAACTGGTCTTGTTCTTTCGTGTAAAAATCTCATCACCTATTTTTCTTCCTTTTTTTCTTTTGGTTCGGGTGTTATAAAAAAATTATTATGATTACTACCATTTAAAAAAAAGTTCAGAATATATATACTATAAAGGCTTGTTCCAAAAAAAAAAAAATATGCCGCAATAATAGTAAAAAAATATGCACTTAAAATGAACCCAGTCCATTTTTCTTTGGAGTCCATACGTTCTAATGGTAATCTACGAACACACTACGGCAGTCACGTCAGAAAAAAATTGAGCATGGCGCACGTCATGTAAGAAGGAGACATATTTATCAGAGTAAAATGGTGAGAGGGGCATATTAGAGGGGGGAAATGAATAATTTTTTGAAAATATTAAAAAAAAATGGGGGAATTTATAATAACTCGTACATTCTCCCTAAAAAAATTGTTTTCATTCAATTCTTACTTTTGCATTACAATTTTTTTTGTCCCGTTCTTGCTCATGTTCCTTGACACTTTTTTCTTCTCATTCTGTAAAACTCATTGAGATCACACCTTTGCTGTTGGAGGGGGGAGATGAAAAATTTCTTTAAAAAAAACAGCATAATATATCGACACACGTAGTTCATACGAAAAAAGTGTACAATCATTCACTTTTTTCAAAAGGGATTGCTCCATCCTTATTTTGAAGCTTCACTCATATTTTCCAAGATTTATTTTGCATTATGATTACGGTTATTATATAACATAATATAACTTGTCTTTGTTTAGGCTATTATTATCAATCACCTAATTCTCCCTCGCCTCTCTCTCTCTCTCTCTATTTCTCAAAAAAGTCAGTCTCTCTGCCTCAAAAAAAGGGGGTTGCGCAGCGTGTGCAAAGAGGCCCACATTACTTTTTATTAGTAATAGTATAAAGAATCTGAATGTCGGAAAGAAGAAAATGTTTCACAAGTATCCTTTGTAATATAATATAGACATTCCATTAGAGGTGTAGGTGCTCTTGGGTGAGTGTACCTTTGATTTGTTCACAAACATGAAAGAATGTTCACAAGCCATGGGTCTTAGGTGTAAATCTAAATGGTGGGGTAAAACGGAAGTTTTAAAGGAAACAATACATCATTAAGGTAATATAAGTGAGAGAGAGAGAGAGAGAGAGAGAGAGAGAAAGAACACGCTATGCTCACAATATTTTATTATACTTATAGTGTGGGAAGGAATGCGGCAGTGACCCAATCAAGGTCTGGAAAATACTGTGTGTATTACGACCATCTTGATTACTATTGTTGTTGTTTACACACACTCCAATGGTGGCCCTTTGTAAAAGGATTAATGCATTGTGGTGAGAATCCCCACTTTGCTACTGCGCTACCGTCAAAAACTGCCGGGGAAAAGTTCTCTTTTGTGATTTAAAAAAAACGAGTAATAGCTCGTTTGTTTAAAAAAAATGATATCACATTGTAAGAGGCAAACTGTTCCCTGTGTGTTCGACTTATCCCAATCAGTAATTACATACACGAACGACTGTCTGTAATGACTGTGTGAACATATAATCTCCCTGCTCTTGTCCCTCCAGCCTGCAACAGGTGAGTATTTTAATGTGTTTTTTTGTGGGTATTTTTTTTTTAAACCCAGGCTTTATACAGATTCTGATGGGGGATGAAATCTTTCCTGTCATACCCTTTCAAAACAAAACTTATGTATATAACTAGAACTTGGCAGTTTTAGAACAGTTACTACATCTGAAGGCCTTACCAGGAGCAAAAGAAGGAGCCCGAGAGAGAGAGAGAGAGAGAGAATTTACCAAAAAAGTAAAAGATTTAGCTTGTGTAAATAAAGGAACATGCATGTAGAAAATCAGGACTGTAAAATATTACGAAGCACAAAAAGAATCTGCAGTACATGCATGACAATCTTTTTTTTTATATGGTAAAGGACCACGAAAAAAATGTTTCATGTTTCGTTTTCAACGTCGTTCAACCATTGACTTCTTGAGAAATTGAGAGGTCAGTATATACATATAAGAAGTGGATGGAAGTGTTAAAATATGTGAAAGTATTATCAACAAAATTTAAAAGAGAAGAAAAAAATACTCAATGATCCCGAGAGCAGGAAGCCCGAAATTGGAATCTTGTTAGTTGTTTGGGTTGTCGCCTATTCTTGTCAATCCCGTAATCATTGACAATAGTGCTTTACTATGTGGTCGAAAAAGATAGAGCTTGTTTTCACATATTCATTGAGATGGAAGAAGAAGAAAAAGTTAAGAGATTTCCAAATAACATTGCTACTCTATACAGATTAGGTTGAACAGAAGGGAGAGAGAGGTCCTTGAAATCAAGGAGAACCAGAACAAGACAGTTGCTACTCCACTTCACATAGCCAAAAGGATTCAATATCTTTATTTTGGTCCATTTATAATAATGCATTCAATCTCTTCAAGTGGGGAAAAAAGAGGAATGATTTATTACGATACTCTTTAAAGTATACTTCTCTCTCTCTCTTCCACTAAAAACATGGTACAACGACTTGCTCCAAATAATATATTACTATCATTCCCATTCTATCCCAGTCTCATTTTATTTGGTCACTCCAAGCTTCTTAAGGTACAACCGCGTGACTTTTTTTTTTTTTTACTACAGTCACTCTTATGTGTAGTATCGAGTATCAATAGGAGCCACTCCAAAAAAAACATTTCTGATCTGGTATGTGAACGAGATAGAGAGTAAAAGAAAAAAAGTAATAAGCATAGTGCTCATTAGGTAATCAGGCACACCCACCACTGGTTGTTATACATTTGATGATCCTTCCCAAGTGTTTGCGTCTTGAATAACATCCTGAAGTCAAGCTCCCTTGTCTTTAAAATTCGGCACTGTTAATAACACACATTATTCTCATTACGATAATACAAAGACGTTCCCAATCACTTGGACTCTTGGTCTCTCTTTCTCCCTTCCCTTTCTTTATGCAGTCTTTTTTTTTTTGGTGGGCGATTGCTTCTGGCAACATTCGATATTTTTAGGGGCTAGCCCAACAAGCAGTGCTGGTTAGTTGGGAACAGCAGCAAGAGCATAATCATAAGTTTTGCTCTTCTCCCTCCCCAAATATCCCAGGCCATTGCCGGAGGACTCCATAAAAGAGTCTTGGCGAGAGAGACAGAGACAGAGAGAGAGAGAGAGAGACGAAAAAAGTGAAGGAGCTTCAAAGCAACCAGTAGGTGCAAGTACCCATATGTATGTAGAGTATACATATGTGCCATTATATTACTATCCAAAAGATAGTCTTACCCTTGAAATAGTATAGTGAAATAGTATAGTGAAATAGTATAGTGTCCGTATATGTAATAGTTACTTCCTTGGAATTAAAAAAAAATCACTGCCCGTAATACTCGCAAGGCTTAAAACAGAAGTTTCGGACTTGTACCTATGTACATAAGTTAAGCACATGTGATTAAAGGCTGAGAAAAAAGAGTTGCTCTCCTCTTCCTGCATCTTATACATATAAGTGTACCATTTTGATGTACATACAGCCATATAAAGGGGAGAAAGAAAAAAGGTGGGAGGAATCAGTAACCCCTGAAAAAGTTCAGGTGGAAAAGTATAGCAAGTGTGGAACAGGTAGTAAGTAATACATAATGGGAAGGACCAATAAGAATGCATGCTTATACAATTATCTATATTTTTTGCTCTCATTATTACTCAGCTGTTTTCCTCTTTCTCTCTCTCTCTCTCTCTTCATTTATTTTTCTTTCTTTCTCTTCCCATCATTGTGTACCTCCTCCTTTCTCCCTTTTTCGGGCTTCCCCTTTCATCCTACCTCTCCCTTTTCACTTTGCGGTCTCTTGTTCTCCATGAAAGATTCACAAAAAAAAAATGGACAAGTGGTGGTTCAATTAATTCCTCCAGGGAAAGGCATCACTCACCCCGATGATAAGAGTGCATTCCTTATAAAAACCTTCTTCCTCTCTCCGTCTCTCTCTCTCTCTCTCATCCTTTACTCACACACCGCCACTCAGTCCATACTGAGGTTTTGAGGAACAAAAGGCTTGGAAGGAAACAATAATAGTGGTAATAATAGTGCGGAGTGTGTCAAAACCCTTGAATTATTATTAACAATCGGACGCAGTACTTTACCATCCATTTCAATCATTTTACCAACTCCCCCAGAAAAACATGTCTATACGTCTAGTAGCACTAACTTTAAGATGGAGAGTGGTTGGAATGAGCAAAAGTATTATAAAAAGGGTGCGCGTGTATGGCCTTCGTCCAACATCGTCGCAGTCACTGGACCTTTTAAAAACACTTTTTGATGTATTTAGCCTTGTGTGTAGTAGAAGTAGTAGTAGTAGTAGTACATGCATTAATAATAGTAATACGGGAGTACCAGCAGTACCTGTACCAAAACAAAAACGTCATGGACTTGTCATCGTGGGAGTAGGGGAAGGTGCAATAATTTCAGTTTTAAAGGTCTTGTGCACCTTCTATGAAGCAGGTGGTTGCTGTTGTTGTTGTTGTTACTATTAGTATTATTATTTTTAAAAACGATGAGACTATTATCCTGACTACCGGCAGATGCATGTCTCCTCACCGTGAAGAAATGTCTAAAATCTCAGTCTTGTCTGTCGTTTCCTCTCTTTTAAATAGACATATTCGAAGGCAGATAAGCGCCAACATTTATGTGGATAATCGGAAAGCTCTGTACGTGTGCCTATGTGTCCATGAAGTATTTATTAAGGGCTATATACTTATGAAATCTACCCATTTTTAACTCTTGTGGTATGATGGTCCCCTGTCAAAAAAAAAATTAAGATGGTTGAAAAAAAAAAAGAAAATAAATAATAATAATAATAAAGAAAAAGGGGAAAATGCAAGTGAGACGACTAACACACTTTACGTGTGAAGGAAAAGTGAGGATGCTTGCACTCCAAACGAGAGAACTATAGCTATACCCCTGCTATTTCCATTACTTATTATCATCATTATACCACTTGGGACATTGGATGGGGGGAAATGGAAAAATTTATGACATTTGTGTCATTCTCCCCGCAGCTAAGAGCAAAAGAAGAGGACGTTTTCTACACGTATTAAATATGTAGATATACTTTCTTCCAAAGAAAAAAATATCCAACCCTCTGGAATGGAAAGAGAGGGACGGAGAGAGAGAGAAAGAAAAAATCTCAATGATGGCAAAACTCTCCGAGTTGACAATCACCTCACGTGTGCAACTTGTTATACTCCTTCCCTTCTCTTAATATGCTTCCTACGGAGAGAGGAAATAAAGAGGTGGTTGCTGAATTGAGAATTGTTTTTTCTTTTATGACAATGCTCTTTTATTTTTTTCTCGTCAATGCAACAACTACAAAAATGAATTTAACAATGCATACTACAAAAATTGGCTAAAAGAGCAAAGAGAGAGAGAAAGAGATGCAAGTACACACATTTAGTAGAGGGTGTTATACCCACCTGAGCTTAACCCTGCTGATACGAATCCGTATTTACGGCCATTGGGAAGAACCTTTTCAGGAACCCATCAACCCCTTTGGTAATAAGTGAGACGACTGCAAAATAAATATTTACGACTTGTACCATTTGCTCTTAAATGTGCTAAGTAAGAGTGCCTACACACACGAGTGATGGACGGGGTTGCAGGATAAAAGGATGTGGTGATGTTTAAAAAAAAGTCCCTTAACAAAGCAATATCCACTAAAAGGGGGTTAGACCACAGTAGAGGGAAAGAAGATGGAGGAAATGAAAGGTTTTTTTTTGTGGAAGGATTTTTTTCCTCTTCTTAAATCTCTTTCCTATCCTATAAATGGCAATCTAAATGCATATTGAAATTTCAACACCATCCAAAAAAAATATTCACACGCTACCCCGGCATTTCAACAATCTCTTGGAAGGGGGGAAAGGAGCGAAAATATTGCAGAAACATAATATATTGAGAAGAATGTCCCGGCATGAGTCAAATGTTCTTTTCTTTCGAAAATGTAGTATGTATTTTGACAGAAATATATAAAGGACTGGAGTTTTTTAGACTATTTTTACATTCACCTCCAAGTATGCATTATTCCCTTGTCATAGCGTCATAATACGTGTGTATATCGTTACGGGGGAAGAAGGAGGTTGGTGGAAAACGTTGAAAAACGTATTAATTTAAAGGTGTCATGACTGTATGTATGTGTAGAAAATCAGGAATTGGACATGCATCCCATGGGTCTGCGAAGTAATTGTAGTTTCGATTCACACACACACACACACACGGGCACAAGAGTGCATTCAACAAAGATGGTGATGATGGTGTTGATCATAATGATGAAAAGGCATGAGGCATGCATTTTATTACGTAGCCCACTTCCCTAGTTAGCTCATCTTTCACGGCTGGTAGAGAGCAAGAGAGAGAGGAGAGAGAGACAGACAGAGAAAGGGCAGAGGGAGGAAGAGTGAATGAGAGGAATTGTCAAAAAATTGCACACGGAACTTCATGCCTAAAAGCTATAAGTTATAAGTTGCAGAAGAAGATTTTTGATGAAGAAGACACGTCGAATCATTACCCTCATGGATTTAAGTCAATTGTGAAAAAAAATATAGGGGCATGGCACTGTCCTCTGTCTCCGTTTTTCTCTTTCTCTCTCTATTTTTTTCTCTCTTTCTCCTCCTATTTTGCTCTCTCTCTCTCTATTTTTTTCTCTCTTTCTCCTCCTATTTTGCTCTCTCTCTATCTATTTTTTTCTCTCTTTCTCCTCCTATTTTG
>JAQGBT010001107.1:0-36144 GCA_034698585.1 Disparrhopalites patrizii
GCGGGTCTGCACCCTATAATTACGCCTTTTATGAGTCTAATTTATTTGTGACCATTGCACTGCAGCAATATTACATTTGTGACCGCAAGATTGAACTGGTTGGGCACCCCTGCTCTATAGTAATGTTTTTTTGCGTATAATACCTATAACAAGCAACGTGTGTATGAAAGCACTTCTTATCGTAACCAGCTCATTGTGTATATCCAGAACGCCACTATTTTGTAATTATACCCTGAATGGAGGATTATGAATTATAATTTTCATGACCCACAACAGGTTTTAAAGAGAAAAGTTCCCAGGACCAAGTTCTTTCATAATTCCATTGTCTCCACAATTCCATCAGTCTAATTTCAAAACATTCACAAAATGGGTGTGGGTATATGTCTCATATTCCAGTAAATATATCCATGACCTTCACTATGTAATTCGACATACAAAGTAACAACGGGCACACAAAGCGGATCATTGTATCTGCAAACGTGTTCCCATGATAAAAATAAATTGGACTCCAAGGCTTACTAGTTTTTTATAAATGTACAATTTTTATGGCGAATAAATTATGAGAAACTTTATTATGCTTTTCGCTGATTTTTATTTTATTTTTTCTTAATGAAAATTACGCTGTCAGACATATCACAAAACTTTCCAGCATTAAACAGCTTGTGGAAAAATTCAGCCTTCAGTCACTTTCATGACTCGCCTGGTTGTTCTTCTCGGAGTAAGGACTTGCAAAATGGAGATTCTGTTCACGATTGTCATGGGCCTTATCGATGCGTACCAGTGGGTGTACGGTGTAGTTCTTCGGTGTTTTCCGACGCTCGTTAAGCAATTCGTGGCTAGGAAGGTCAGGGATTTTGGCTTGGAAATAAATGGGAAGCGACCCTGCGACATTCAGGTGCGGGATGAGAGGTTCTACTGGCATTTTGCTAAGGATAAAACTCTAGGCATGGGACAGTCTTACATGAATGGTTATTGGGACTGCGAGAAATTGGATGAGACGTGCGCTAAGATTATTGAGACCGGAATGTTTAAGTACATCCTTTCCTTCCCGGATGTCCGACTCTGTTACTATCTCCGCTTTCATCTCTTCAATATGCAGACGAGCAAGAGGGCTTGGGAGGTTGGGAAGAAGCACTACGACTTGGGTAATTGTGAATAATTTTATTGGCAAAAATCCCATGGATTAAAAATTAAAACTAATTATTTAGCAATTCACTCTTAACTCTAGCTCTATAGTAATGTTTTTTACGTTGATAGGCTTTCGTAAATTACTAGTTTTTTGGGGAATCCTGCCTATACATTCTTTTTTATCTCTAACTTAATTTAAGGTTACATCGATTACATTGACTAGCAACTTAAAGGAAGCAAAGATTAATAAATAATAAAATAATTCAGAAATATACACATGCAACTAGGGATTTACCACACATCTATACATGTGTGCATCCGTTCTGGGAAACGAAAAAAATTACGCTGCATGAAGAATTGTAATACAAACCTGGAGAGAAATTTTCATTCCAGTACGACTAAGATCAGATAAGTTATGAGTACTTTTGAAAAATTCTGATTTTTTATCTTGGCGCGGAACAAACGCTATAATAAGTTATTACTTAATATTAATAATGGATTTATGTCCTATTTCAAATTGCACAGAACATTTTTAAAATGTGTACTGTTGCACAATGTATGTACAATACGGACCGAATACGTTGAGCAATTGCATAACTTCTAAAGATGTCTGTCCTATTTGAATAGAACATTCATTGCTAGATCTAGAATTGCTAGAATTTCCAGCTTTGTACAACTGCTGGATCTTATTTCATGTTTTTCCTGGATACAAATTCGATATGGTGGGAAATTGATATTTAAAAAAAATTTTTTTTTCGGAAACACTGCCAAAGCTGGGTCATTCTTGGTTGCGTGGGGATGAAGTTTTTCCCTATAGATTTGCATTGAAATTCCTTTTTAACCATATTTTTTGACCGTTTCCCACAATGGGGGGAAGGGGGAAGGAGTATGGATTTATGTCGGTGAAACTCATTGGTTAGCATTATGTATATACGAAAATATAGTAGTTAGCGAAAAACACTCATAAGTACAACAAAGAAACCAGTTATTAACAAGTATCCCACAAAGTCAAACTAATATTTATCATGATCAAAATCCAGGAAACCATCTGTATCAATCCTTCCTGGATCCTACAATGACCTATAGCTGTGGGTACTGGAAAAACGCCCAAACTTTGGACGAAGCCCAACTTCACAAGATGGATCTCATCGCTCGGAAATTGAAGCTCGAGCCCGGAATGCGAGTCCTGGACATCGGCTGCGGTTGGGGCGGACTCTGCAAATATTTGGCGGAGAACTACGACGTCCACGTGGTGGGGCTCACCGTTTCTAAAGAAGGAGCCAAATATGCCCGGGAAATTTGCAAGAGCCTCAACGTGGACATTCGCCTCCAGGATTATCGTGACATCCAGGACGAGCAGTTTGACCGAGTCGTTAGCGTGGGAATGTTCGAGCATGTCGGAAGACAGAATTATAGGACATTCTTCGAGGTGGCCTCCAGATGTTTACCACTTCATGGAATCTTCCTCTTACATACCATTGGCATTGATGGAGACGTCGTGCCCCCGGTGGATCCCTGGGTTCACAAGTACATCTTCCCCAATGGGATTCTCCCCGATCACCGGAATATTGCGGAGAATATCCATACTTTGTTTACAATTGAGGATTGGCACAATTTCGGGGCGTATTATGACCAGACACTCACGGCTTGGTATGGGAATTTCGTGAGAAATTGGCCATCCATTAGTTCTTCCTTTGACAATCCGGACAGATTCTTCAGAATGTGGACTTTCTATTTATGTAATGCTGCAGCAGCTTTCCGGAAGAGGAAATTTCATGTGTGGCAGATTGTTTTGTCCAAGGATGGCATTCCAGGAGGATATTCCTCTGTGCGCTAGCCCATCTTACTGCCTATAATTAGCTCCGACTTGTGTATACTATTAGTTTGGTCACCTACCAAGATACTTACTAGACGCATGCGTATACGAAGAAATCAATATTATACATTTTAAATTATGCGGTTCAACACGTAAATTGTTTGCCTTATCTTGAATAAACGAACGGAATTCTTTTTTATTTCAGTCAAATTTTGAAAATGAAGGCTTTTTAATGCACACGGTGTAAACAATACATCATATTACACATGCATTTGGAGTCAGTTGTTTTTTCCGGGTAGACATTGTCTTAAGTGTTTTCAGCATTTAAAAATATCCAGATTGAATCCCAGTCCGTCATTATGCACTACATATTAAATTCCTGCCAATTTTCAAGCAACCATCTGATTTAAAAATCCTGCCATAATTGATTGAGAAGATCGGATGCTTTCTTCGCTTTGTTCGCCCACATTTGCATGCAATAACTGGAGCGTTAATGTGTGTATGACAGCATTTCGAGATCTGATCAAGTTATTTCCAGACCACCACATTTTTGTGACAGTTTTGCCAAGCACGGCGGAATACATATGGTTTAATTTATAACCCACCAAACCTTTTAAATTACATACATATAATGATTTCTATCATAACATAATGCTGATTCATTCAGAATTATCCATAATTCAGATTTTAATTCAGAACATAATTCAGATTTACCCAAACACGCTTTTGGATAAATACGAATTCACGCCATGACCAAAATGTGTGTGGATGCGTATACATTTGATTTCAAAAATTTTTATGACCTTTACTAACTGGGCGTCAATCAGAAAGAACGGGCACAAAAAGGCGGGCTATCGAGTCTAGAGTAACGTTCAAATGATAATAATGATTGAACTCGCTGGGCAATAACATGGGCTTATATTCATATTTATGTATTTAATGGCTAATAATTGTAACAAAATTAGGTTACGAAAAACTTCATTAATTCCTTTCTCTGTTTTTTTTTTCTGAACGGAAATTTTCTTATCACGCGTACACGTGTAGTATCATCATGACTGAAGACTGTAATACGAAAACAATCCACCTGAATAGATGCTGTAGTAACATCACGCAATTTCTGCGCAAAAAAATCGAACAAGGAACCCTTTTTTTGAATGCATACCCAACAAATCCAGGTTTTAGGTCAACAATGAAGCGTGTAAAATGAAATAAATGTAAAAACCCATTGCACACCAAAACGTCACAGGTTAAATTTGTGTAATCACGATGCAACGAATGAACGAATTGAATGAATCTTCACATCCAAGGCAATAACTGTCTAACAAATAAATCCAAATAAAAAACACCTAACGCAGGCAGGTTTTTCCAGCAGAAAAAGAGGGCTGACCCACGAGCAAATAATTATGCTATTCATCACGCATAAGACAAACCCAAATTAAATGCAATGAACTTATACAGTACTTACATGGAAGCATTAGCGGATGCCATTCGACAACAAAAACCTGCTTGTAAATGCGTGCTTGATATTATTATTCAGCAACAACATGAATGGAAAAGACTTGTTGCGTATAGATTGTTATGTATACGTAAAAGTAAAGTACGTATTTCTCCCCAAAACATTTCCTTTTAAAAACACTTTCCAAACCATTCACAGTTCCATGAATTAAATTAAAAATTAATTTTGAATTTACCCGAATTTTTAAGAAAAGCGTGTTTCCAAAATAATAAAAAAAATCATAGTGCGTCTTTCCAACCTTCCAAGCCATCTTAGTTGTCTGCATGTTAAAGAGATGAAAACGAAGATAGTAAAAGATACGGACATCCGGAAGGGCAATGATGTGTATCAGCACTGCCTCAATAATCCGAACTCATATCTCATCCTATTTCTCGCAGTCCCAATTACCATTCATGTACATATGTACATCTTTCCTGATGGAATGTACCAGTACATATTTCCTGATGGAGTGTACAAGTACATGTTTCCTGATGGAATGAACAAGTACATCTTTCCTAATGGGATTCCTCCTGATCACTGGAATATTACTGAGAACATCCTTAAGTTTAAGTTACTATTGCAAATTGGTTTTTCGGACGAGGAAATTTCATGTGTAGCAGATTTTTTTGTCCAAGTATGGCATTCCTGGAGGATATCCGGCGGTGCGCTAAATAATCTATAATCTACTTGCATACCTATAACAAGCAACGTGTGTATGAAAGCACTTCTTATCGTAACCAGCTCATTGTGTCTATCCAGAATGCCACTATTTTGTAATTATACCCTGAATGGAGGATTATGAATTACAATTTTCATAACCCACAACAGGTTTTAAAGAGAAAAGTTCCCAGGGCCAAGTTCTTTCATAATTCCATTGTCTCCACAATTCCATTAGTCTAATTTCAAGACATTCACAAAATGTGTGTGGGTATATGCATCATATTCCAGTAAATATATCCATGACCTTCACTATGTAATTCGACGTACAAAGTAACAACGGGCACACAAAGCCGGATCATTGCATGTGGAAAAGTGTTCTCATGATAAAAAACAATTGGACTCCAAGGCTTACTAGTTTTCTATAAATGTACAATTTTTATGGCGAATAAATTATGAGAAACTTTATTATGCTTTTCGCTGGTTTTTATTTTATTTTTTCTTAATGAAAATCTTCCTGTCTGACGTGTCACAAAACTTTCCAGTATTAAACAGCTTGTGGAAAAATTCAGCCTTCAGTCACTTTCATGACTCGCCTGGTTGATCTTCTTGGAGGAAGGACTTGCAAAATGGAGATTCTGTTCACGATTGTCATGGGCCTTATCGATGTGTACCAGTGGATGTACGGGGTAGTGCTTCGGTTTTTTCCGACGCTCGTTAAGCAGCACGTGATCAGGAAGGTCAAGGATTTTGGTTTGGAAGTAAATGGGAAGCGACCCTGCGACATTCAGGTGCGGGATGAGAGGTTCTACTGGCATTTAGCTAACGACAAAACCCTAGGCATGGGACAGTCTTACATGGACGGTTATTGGGACTGCGAGAAATTGGATGAGACGTGCGCTAAGATTATTGAGACCGGAATGTTCAAGTACATCCTTTCCTTCCCGGATGTCCGACTTTGTTACTATCTCCGCTTTCATCTCTTCAATATGCAGACGAGCAAGAGGGCTTGGGAGGTTGGGAAGAAGCACTATGATTTGGGTAATTTGGAAATAAGTTTTTCTTCAAGCATGAATCAAACATTATGTTTTACACTGTAATTAATTAAAAATTTAATACCTATGACTTGGGTTGTTGTAAATAATTTTGTTGGCAAAAATAAAATAAATTAGATATTTTGTTTATTAAGACTAATTGTAAGTATTATACAATTTAGTTTACTTTCCTTTTACATTGATCGTGGGTAATTTGGTAGCATTTTTGGGGAATTCTGTGTACACATTTTTTATTTATTTGTCGTAGACTTAATTTAGGGTTACGTCGATTACATTGACCACGCAACTTTAAGCAATCGTGATTTATAAATAATAAACACAATCAGTTCGAAATATATATGTACGTATATGCAACTAGCGATTTACATGTGATCCTTCGTTCCAAGCATGGAAATTTTTAATACAAACCATAGAGAAATTTTCATGTCAGTCCGACTAAGATTATAGCTAAGTTACGACTTCTTTTCAAAAATAATGATTTTTTATCTTGGTGCAGAATAAAAGTTATAAGTATTATTAAGTATTAAAATTAATTTTTAAAATTCCCGTCCAATTTAAATAGAACATTCATGCTGTATCCGCGAAAACTTTTTACCTACGGAAAACACGCCTATCCCGCCAATCTTGGTTGCTTCGGTTTTTCCTAGATTTTTCCACAATATGAAGAGGAAGTATAGATATATATAGATGTAAATCTTTGGAATTCTGTATACAGCACTTATTACCAAAAATGCTTGTATTTATGTGCTAATAAAAAAACAATGGTTAACAAGCATCCCACAAAATCAAACTAATATTTATAATGATGGAAATTCAGGCAACCATCTGTATAAATCCTTCCTGGACCCTACAATGACCTATAGCTGTGGGTACTGGAAAAACGCCAAAACTTTGAACGAAGCCCAACTTCACAAGATGGATCTCATCGCTCGGAAATTGAAGCTCGAGCCCGGAATGCGAGTCCTGGACATCGGCTGCGGTTGGGGCGGACTCTGCAAATATTTGGCGGAGAACTACGACGTCCACGTGGTGGGGCTCACCGTTTCTAAAGAAGGAGCCAAATATGCCCGGGAAATTTGCAAGAGCCTCAACGTGGACATTCGCCTCCAGGATTATCGTGACATCCAGGACGAGCAGTTTGACCGAGTCGTTAGCGTGGGAATGTTCGAGCATGTCGGAAGACAGAATTATAGGACATTCTTCGAGGTGGCCTCCAGATGTTTACCACTTCATGGAATCTTCCTCTTACATACCATTGGCATTGATGGAGACGTCGTGCCCCCGGTGGATCCCTGGGTTCACAAGTACATCTTCCCCAATGGGATTCTCCCCGATCACCGGAATATTGCGGAGAATATCCATACTTTGTTTACAATTGAGGATTGGCACAATTTCGGGGCGTATTATGACCAGACACTCACGGCTTGGTATGGGAATTTCGTGAGAAATTGGCCATCCATTAGTTCTTCCTTTGACAATCCGGACAGATTCTTCAGAATGTGGACTTTCTATTTATGTAATGCTGCAGCAGCTTTCCGGAAGAGGAAATTTCATGTGTGGCAGATTGTTTTGTCCAAGGATGGCATTCCAGGAGGATATACCTCTGTGCGTTAGCTCATCGTACATCCTATAATAAACTCCGGCTTGTGCCTATTATTAACTACTACAATCCTGTATTACTATTATCCTTTTTAAATCAGGCGGTACAACAAGTGGTTTTTCTGTCTTATCTAAAACAAACTAACGAAATTCTTTTTTATTTCAGTCGAATTTTCTGCTTGTAAAAATGAAATTTTTCGTTCAATTCCCACGGTGTAAACAATGGATCATAGATGAATAGATCATACACGATCATCTGGATTCAATTGGGTTGTTCCGGGAAGACATTGTGTGATGTGTTTCTCACCATTTAAAAATATCCACATTGGATCCCACCCTGGCATCATTTACATATTAAATTCCTTGTAATATTAAGCAACCTTGTGATTTGGAAATTCGACACGTGCCCAAATGATTGAGAAAATCGGACATGTTCTTCGCATTGGTCGCCCACATTTGTATGGAATAACTAGAGCGTCAACATGTGTAGGAAAGCATTTCGTGTTTTGACCAATTTGTTCCCAGAACACCAAATTTTTACTATAGCTTTAGCAAACATGGGGGAGCGTGGTTAATTTTATAACCCACCAAACATTTTAATATACATATAATGATTTTTAATTCTTCTAAATTTGGTTTGGACAAATCTGGATGCACACCAAAATGTGTGTAGACGTGGTTTCAAAAAACATCTTCAGAGCCTTTATTATATGGAAGACAATTAGCAAGCACGAGCACAAAAAGGCGGGCTATCGAATCTAGAATAACGTTCAAATGATATCAACGATTGGACTCGTTGGGCAGTATTATACATAATGCGGGCTTATATATGTACATATTTATGCATTTAATGGGTAATAATTGCAAGAAATCATGTTGCAAAAAATTAGGTTACGAAAGACTTCATTACTTCTGCTTTTTTAACGGAAATTTTCTTATCATGCGTACATGTGTAATATACTCGTATAGATGTACTTTTTGAGTGAATCTCCAGGTTCTGGGAAATAAATGTCATAAAACAAAATAAAAAAACAGCTAACTCAGCCGGGTTTTTCCTGCAGAAAAGAAGGTTAACCCAAGAGCAAACTACTACGCTATTCATCATGCATAAGACAACCCCAAATTAAATGTAATGAGTTTATACACGCCTTGCATGGAAGCATGAGCGGATGCCATACCACAACAAAAACTTGATTATAAATGCGTGCTTGGTATTATTATTCCGCAACATGAATGGAAAAGACTTCATAGATTGTTATGTAGATAAAAGCAAAGTTGGTATTTTTTCTGAAAACTTTCTCATATAAAACACTTTCCAAGCAATTTGCCATTCAGTCAGTTCCATGACTCGCCTGGATGATCTGTTCATAGCCAAAAGGGTACAAATGGAGGTTCTGTTCACGATTGTGATGGGCCTCGTGGACGGGTACCAGTGGTTGGTCGGTGCAGTGGCTCGGATCTTCCCGAAGCTCATTAAGCAGCACGTGATGAGGAAGATCCGGGATTTTGGGGTGGAAGTAAACGGGAAGCAACCCTTTGACATTCAGGTGAAGGATGAGAGGTTCTACTGGCATTTTGCTAAGGACAGATTCCTTGGGGCTGGAGAGGCTTACATGAATGGCTATTGGGACTGCGAGCAATTGGATGAGATGGGTGCTCGGATTATTGAGGCAGGGCTGATTAAGTACATCCTTGCCCTTCCGGATGTCCGAATATGTTACTACCTCCGCTTCCATCTCTTCAACATGCAGTCGAGTAAGAGGGCTTGGGAGGTTGGGAAGAAGCACTATGATTTGGGTAATTTGGAAATACGTTTTTCTTTAAAATTTGAATGTATTAAAAATTAATTTTTAAACTAATTAATTAAAAATTAAATACATATGCACCTTTACCCTTACGTATGTAGAGTGGAGTCTCTCCATAACAGCACTCCTTATAACAGCATGTTCTCCATAACGTCATGAAATTCGCAGCACCTTGTACATAGAATACATAATGATTATGTTCTCTATGACAGCATTCCTTTTATAACAGCAATATTTTGGGTTCCGTTGGGTGCTGTTATAGAGAGACTGCACTGTATGTTATTTCTTATTATTTCTTATGCCATTGGTAATAATTTGGGCTTTGGATATGGCTTTAAATATATTTTTTCGCTTTTATTCTCAAGTGGTTCAGGGTTTCAGGTTTGCTCTAAATCCACTCCGCAATTTAGAGCAACAGATAATTAATTTCTAATTTCAATCTCCACAGGCGGCGGACCTTATAAAAGATTAATATTTATCAGAACGGCGTACATGTCGAGGGTGAATTACACACAATTTGATTATCTCCGTTTTTCCTTAATGCATAATATCATCAAATCCACAATTCAGAAATTTACAAATTTTCGATTTAACGCTTGGTGAAGGCAGAAAAACAATTATTATATACATAGGTAATATACTAGCGAAATTTTAAGATTCATAATTTAAAAAAAGGGCTTTTTGCATATATTTCTGTGAAATAAAAATTATCGTGACCGGCGGGAATGAAGATGAAACCACTCATGTTGGCTTGTTTAACAAACAAATAGTTTTCGAAATTTTGAGACTTAAAAAGGTATCTGGGGTCTCCAAATTTAATTGGCCAAAAATGATCATATCACGGAAAATAAAGTGTTATAAGAGGTATCGCAAAAAAGGATGTTAACATTTATATTGACAAAAACACAGGAAATCATCTGTATAAATCTTTCCTGGACCCAACAATGACCTATAGCTGTGGATATTGGAAAAACGCCCAAACTTTGGACGAAGCCCAGCTTCACAAGATGGATCTCATCGCCCGGAAATTGAAGCTCGAGCCCGGAATGCGAGTCCTGGACATCGGCTGCGGTTGGGGCGGCCTCTGCAAATATTTGGCGGAGAACTACGACGTCCACGTGGTGGGACTCACCGTGTCCAAAGAAGGGGTCAAATACGCCCGGGATATTTGCAAGAACCTCAACGTGGACATTCGCCTCCAGGATTATCGTGATCTCAAGGACGAGCAGTTTGACCGGGTCGTCAGTGTGGGAATGTTCGAGCATGTCGGAAGGCAGAATCATAGGACGTTCTTCGAGGTGGCCTCCAGATGTTTGTCCAGTCATGGAATCTTTCTCCTGCACACGATTGGCATCGATGGGGATTTCATATTCGCGGTCGATCCCTGGGTTCACAAGTACATCTTCCCCAATGGGCATCTCCCCGATCACCGGAATATAGCGGAGAAAATCCATACTTTGTTCACCATTGAGGATTGGCACAATTTCGGGGCGGATTATGACAAGACACTTACGGCTTGGTATGGGAATTTCGTGAGGAATTGGCCATCCATTAGTTCTTCTTTTGACGATCCGGACAGATTCTTCAGAATGTGGACTTTCTATTTACGAATTGCTGCAGCAGGTTTTAGAGTGAGGAAATTTCATGTGTGGCAGATTGTTTTGTCCAAGGATGGCATTCCTGGAGGATATTCCTCTGTGCGTTAACTCATCTAAATGCTCATAATAGCCTTCGGGTTGTGTTTTATCATTCCTATTTTCACTTATATTTTTGAGACAGATACTTATTCACACAAATTACTATTATCCTTTTTTAATCCACTTGATACAACAAGTAAATGTTCTTGCTTCACCAAAACCGAACTAATGAAATTTTTATTTGAGTCACAAAATGTGTTGCGACAAGAAAGAGTTTGTAATTCAATTCACACGGTGTAAATAACAAATCATACAACATGCATCTGGACTGAGAGTATTTTTAGGTAACATAGGTTTATGACATGAGCTTTCCAGCATTCTAAAATATCCACGTGGAATCCCACCCTATTTTCATTTATTAAATTCCACAGTATCAGCTGACAATCCAGACAGGTCTTTCAGAATGCGGACTTTCTATTTACGGAATATAAGAGCCAGTTTCCGGACGAGGAAATTACATCTAGGCATGTCAGTCATTTTGTCCACGGATGGAATTCCAGGAGGATATCTTTCCGTCCGTTAAAGTCCATTTCAATATAAACACCTTTGTCATTAATGGACATACGCCTTGAAACATAATGTTGATAAACCTGAGGCTGTACGCCCGAGGTTCATTTCTGCAGAATCGAAGATGATACACGACTTTTACCAAAAATGGGTTAACACCTTTGCTATGCGAATAATTTATTACTTGTTGCTTCCTACGTCAACCTCTTTCAAACAAAAGTTCTTACTCAGACATTGTTCTTGCATCTTCATACATGACAAGCAGAAACTAGAAAGCAGAAATTTAGAGTTATTTATAGTTTTATAGCCTGGGTTCTGTTTGGACTAACGTCATTCTCAAGAGGCATTCCCGTATACATCTTCTTCATGCATGGCAATTCAGAAACAGACCTTTTTGTATATACAGATATGAATATGTATAGGCGTGTATATTTGTCGAGGTTATAAAAACAAAAGGTACTAATTTGCACTTATGCCCATGACTATGACTTTTCCATTTTACGGCCTGCAGCTTCAGCTTGGTACATCAGTTGACTTTCTGGTTCATTACCAGCTTCATAAAATGAAGTGCGTTAAAAACGTTTTTCCCAGTAGGAGCTAATTAATAAAAAGGTTAACCCATTAAAGTGAACGGCATAAAAAAATTGTTGGAGTGAAACGTCACGGATCAATCTCGCTGGTTGGAGCTTAAACCATAAAAATCGGAGAGGATATTACACATATTAGGTTACACATATTCACAATTAGTAATTATGTCATTTGTCAACTCTCGTCCTGTTCTCAGTTCGGCCGCAATTTCCGGGAGAAGTCATGCACTGAAAAGCAGGTGGTGAGTGTAATTATCTCTGGATTGTTCTACATAATAACAAAAACAGACAAAGTGCCCCATTACAATTTCCGTTCAGCCGTTTCCTCCAATAATATGCATATATACATATACTGACTTTCGACTGTTAGTTTTGCCAATATCTCTGATCTCATCATTCTTGAATAAACATTGGAAACCACACGGTATTATTACTGTAATTTACCTTTTCTCACCAATTTCCAATCATCTTTTGCCAAAAATGCTCGTGCCAGCGTCCGACCGCCGATTGTGGCAATTTTTTCTATTTTTTTCTCAGTTCGTGCTAGTCCTACAAGTTTTTCCAGTTTTCGCCCAAAATACTACCAGCAGTGATCGGGTGTTCATTAATCTTTGTGAGGAATCTACTACCAACGGAAGGATTTGGCATTTGCCAAAGTATCTGGCCAACAATGACCAAAACATTCGATTTTTGTAAGTACACAAATTAACCACCAATTAAATTAATTATACTCATTTTAAATTTTACTACACATGTGTAATTAATTTGAACACATACGAATAATTAATAATAATCAATAATACGAATAACATTCAGTACATATAATGATATAATAATATAGTTAATTTTAATACGTAATTTAATAACATACTATAATGTACATAATAAATTAAAAATTAACGATAATTACAAATGGTTCCAGCACACGGAAAGGGGCTGTGTTGCCGTGTGAAAACAGCCTGAGAAAAGTCCGGGTGCTAAATAAAAAAGTGAGGTCCGACGCAGATTTCACTCTTGATGGTTATTTTCGTATACAATATGAATTCTACCATGTCTCCGAATATTGCTTGCAGAGGTAATAATTAAGCCTCACCTTCATACAATAGTGTTCTTTAAAAAAAATGAGGAAATAATTACCTGTGATTATCTCCCGGTATAGTATTAGCAATTACGCAGTGACCATCAACTACTGCGAGAAACAATGCGCGGCAGGTGGCGTCATGTGCGTGAGTGCGTGCTGTCCTTTGGGCAAAGGACTCCACGAAGGAAGTTGTCAGCCTCTTCCTGGACAAAATGTAACCAGCAACAAAACACTTCCTTACGGAATGAAGGTGGTGGATCAAAACAATGATTTTCTTGGCGACGAGGAGGTACAACAATTAAGGGTTCACTACACCCAGGCCAAGTCATTTAGGAAGAAGTGCACCAATTCCGATGGAGTTGCCATGCACGAAAATTTTACTCTACAGAACGAGAATGACTCCATTTTGCAGTACGTTCGAATTCCTGAAAGGATTCAAATCCAAATTAAATCTAATAGTTCAAATCTAATTCAAATCCAATTCAAATAAAATCTAATTCAAATCCAAATCAAATCCAATAATTCAAATCCAAATCAAATCCAAATCAAATCCAAATCAAATCCAATAATTCAAAATAATAATTCAAATCCGGTCTGTTTCTGTGGTCGCAAGGAATTAATGATTTTTGCGTACATATCATGTATGCATCATGTTAGTACATTTTTGCGTACATACATGATATTTGATATGTTTAATTCAGGATGGGATTCCATATAAATGGGGATTTGTCCGTGCAGGACGCCACCTATTCTGAAGGACAATGGGTCATTCTCAACCCGGATAATTATTGCGTGGACCGCTGGGTCAACGAACAGTTGGGGAATTCTCGAATAACTGTCCATGTTTGCTTGGTAAGATATGAAGCCCATGTTTTCATTTCAGAGTTACGGTGAAAATTCTCGTATTTTAATTTTGACGATTAAAATACCAAGACATCTTTTGGTAAATGATTTTGCAGTGGAATGTCCATGAAGACACGACCTTCCAGCAGAGACAATTAGCCCTTGGGATAACATTGGCAACCGTGTCAGTTTTTCCCCTCTTGACATTTTTGGTCTACTTGTTCATTCTCCGCCAACAAAATATTCATGGGCTGACGGTAATGTCCCTGTCCGTGACAATGTTCTTCATGTACATCTTCTTGAGCGTCTCCAGTTTCATCAATGCCTTTGAGGATCGGAACAGTGTGAAGACGTTTCGGTGTCAGGCCATTGGATTCCTGGGGAATTACTTCTTCCTCTCCTTATTCTGTTGGCTCACCATTATTTGCTTTGATCTGTGGTGGACTTTCAGGTGAGGAATTTCTTGGTGGTACCCTGGTACTTGGTATTACCTTCCAAAAATAAACTCAAATTACATAAATAAACCGAAATTAACGCTTCCTTTCATATATGTCCATGTCTTTGATTGAAACAAAAAATATGTTGGCTGCTGCCAACTATTTTTAACAGACGAATTAAACCCAGTGGGACCAAGAAGAATTTCAAATTCTCCATGTATACCATTTTTGGTTGGGGCGTGCCCCTGGTCTTTGTTTGCACTGGAGCAATATTGGATATATTCTACACGTAAAGACGTTACAATTACTGAAACTCTACTAGTCTATTGGGAAAAGTGCATTTTGGTAAGATTTTTAACTACTTAAAATTTATTTTTGATACAGTTGCGTGGACACCATGATTGAATCCTGCGCCTTGCAACCTCCCAGGTACGGAGAAGACAATTGTTACATCTCCGCCAAAGCCTTGGGTATTTACTTGTATTATCCGGCGGCCATCCTCCTCGTCACTAATATTGGATTCTTCATCTTGACAGTGATTAAATTGCGGGAATATAAAGCTAGCACCAAAATGGCTACTCAGAGTGCAACCAGCAAAAGGAAAATGTAAGAGATCCGGATCTCCTGTCACAATCAATTTCACTTTCCGAAACAATTCCTAGCAATGTTAAATCATACTCATTTCCAGATTTGTCCTGTGCGTAAAAATGTTCTTGGTCATGGGAATCTTCTGGATATTTGAAATCATTTCTTGGTACTACGATGACCATGGATGGTATTGGTTTGCCATGGATGTTCTCAAAAGTCTACAAGCCGTCGCTATTTTTGTGGTTTTTGTGTGCAAAAAGCAGACCTGGGAAGAGGTCCAGAGCTTCTTCAACCGCTTTAGATCCCAAAGGAGTCCACCTGCAGTATCCACAGATTACACTCTGGCCTCAAAGTGATTATTATTATTACATGTGGATTTAACTATTTGACTCCATGCACATATTTATATAATAGTACATATATCTGTATATTTATACATATTCTCATCGTTGACTGACACATTTCTTGAAGTCATTGTACATTTAATTTTTTGATTGCTTTTGTTATGCGTAATTCAATTTAAGGTGATAGGCGATACATGCATACTTTGTTTTCCTTTATCCCACTGACTATACTTGTTAATGTTGGTATGAAATAACAATACTCTAGTGATTATGACTTGCGCCACAATTTTAAATAGTAAATAGTACACATTTGTAATTCTACATATTTATTATGTAGTTTCCTTTAAGCAGGTTTCACAGACATCAACAGGTACAGCCATTCTAAATAACTCCTCAAAACGAAATTACAAACACTTCCATTAAATGTACATATTCGTAACAGAACAATTAAGATAATATTTGCGGTCACACACTTAACTGTAGTAATTACGTACTGCCAGCGCAAGACGATAACACTACAATCGCTTTGCGTTAGCAATTTGGAAATAGTAAGCATTTGTGTACTTAATTACCTACTATATACTACATAAAAAGAAATTAAACCAAACATTTATTTTACGTACATGATAGTGATCATTTTGGCCAAAGCAACAATAAAATGTCATTGTTGATGAAAACCCTGAGTCATTTACGAGCTGTGGGACTATTGGCACATATTACAAAGCTCGTACCTTAAAAAACTATTGCTAGCTCATTTTTGAACTTAATTGTGCAAACAGAAAAAACATAACGAGATTACAATAACACATTTGTGAATATTTCTTAACTTGTATACATACATCTGGATAATGTGGATACAATACACGCATCAGAGTTAAATGGTCTGCAGCTTCCAGGTCATACAAACCAGGAAAAACGTTAAATAATCAGAAAACAAACAAAAAAGCCATTTTCCGAGTGACTAAGAGCTATAACTCCTTCAGGATTCAATGCAAGAGCGATTTTATCATACAGTGAACACAAAATTCAACGGTGACGATATCGTAGGTAAAATGCAGTTCCAATTCCCCAAAGTAATCCGTTGACTGCAATTATGCTAAAACACGTTTTAATAAAAGACGAACTTGGAATGAAGGAATATTTTGAGGAATTTCGAGAAGTTTGAACGGCTTGTCCAGCACCAGTAATCACTGACTGAGAAAACGTTTGAACTGATTCAACAAACTGATCAGCTGTTTTCAAAACGGGCTGAGTATCGCTAAGAAGATTGTCTAAGGTAACAACTTCCAAGTGGTGACGGAGCATTTCGGGGTTTCTTTTCTGATCCACTCTGATCTGATTCAAGGCTCTTGTCATGGTTTGCAAATGTGCCTGGAGATTCTTGAGGATGCATATTGTCTCGACCGAAGACACATTCTTACCCATGAAATGGGGAAGTTCACTCCTCGTCTGCCATTTTCGATCAGCTAGATCCTTCACCAAGCGAAAAATTGTCGAGCAATGTTCCGGGTTGGTGATCCCAATTTCTCGCAGGGATTCTTGGTCCATGCGGAGAAATTGAATGTACGAGATCCTGTGCTGTTCAAATAGTGGGAAATATTCGCTTAATTTGGCATCTTCCAGAATGGCTTCAATTTGACTACGTTCCAATATAACGGTCTCTTTAGCTTTCTTGTCTTCGTTTTCATGATCACGTTCCACGAGAAGAAGGTCAGGGTCTTCACCTGGTCGCCAAGCAGTGGTATTGACGGCAGTGAGGAGGCGAAAAATGTCATTGGCTTTCGAGTCATTCACAGTCGTATTCTCTTGTTGTGACCGGGATATTTCCAGGGCGGACGTTCGATTGCTATTCTCTAAATGCATATCTGCTCCATTCAGGATAAGAAATCGGACCATTTCTCCGTTCTCTTGCTCAACAGCCATATGCAAGGGTGCCCGTCCCATACGGTCCTTTGTATTAACCTCCGCATGTTTCTGCAGGGCTGATTGTACTCCGTCGATGTTCTTGGTTTCCACAGCCTTCAGCAACTCCTTGTTTGCTTCAAAAATCGTCATGATCGGTCACCTTCAACTGCAACAACGAAACTTTGTTCAACTAAACATTCGAATTGTGACAATAGATTGCATTAAAAACCTTTTATTATTTCTAAATACAAAAACTTACTTTGAACGTTCTTCGTGGCCTAAGCACACCTATACAAGAGGAGAGAGGACCAGAAATGAAGAATAATCTTCAGAATGTAAAATGCTGTTCCTCGCTCTGCATTCAGCTTGGCACCAGACAATAGGAATACACCAGGAGTAATAAAGTCCTTTTGGAATTCTTCAAATATTTAGCATACCAACGTGAACGACTGCTTCCACCACCACAGGTTACATCCAAACGAAGTTAAAAGTTAACAACTTGTTCCCTGTTTTCTCGTGTTCAAATGAGGATATTCTGCTAATTAAAGGCGGGCCTAGAGGATCTGAAATGTGTAAAAGAATTTATAAAACATTAGAACTGTAGAATCAACAGATTCACACGGCGCAGTTTCTCTTTTGTACTCACTTTCAAATGCATTTGTTTTTGGAACTATTGTTACAAATTGAAACGACAATGACATTACACGTAACTGATTCGCTTCCTAGAAGATTATTAATACTGTGCTGCAGCTAAATTAATAAACACAAATTAAAACCCCTTTAATTTGTTATACTGGTGACTGGTGACCTCTGGTGCATTTCCACTTGTCGAAGTCGAATTGTCTTCGTCTTTCAGTTTTTATATTTTTGCTGTTCAGTGTATCAGCTTCAGCCTTCAGCACTCATTTCTTTACATACCGTATACGATATATTATATTATTATACATATATTTACACGTATAGTATACTATATACATTATATATGTATAAATGTTAAATTTAAACCCTGCGTCCTCGCGTTCTGCGTTATTGTGTTCAAAGGCGTTCAAAGTATACATACAATATTGTAGAGTGTAGATAAAATATATAATAAATAGTGCTAATTTCTAATTATGTACGCTGCCATTGCCATTTCTTTTCTAATAGTTTTTAACTAATTGTTTTTCACTTAATTTTTGTAGCTGATACAACTGAAAATAATTTACGAGATATTGAAAAGCAATTTAACATGAATGTAGTTTTATAGCTCGAAGCTTAAATTATGAAACTCTAATGAATACTTTACATTTGTACAGGATATACAAAATTTTCAATTAAACTCTGAATTTTCTGAATTATGGCTACCTGGCGACAGAAATCAGACGAAGAAATGGATTTACCACCATTGATACCTCCACAAATGAGCAAATTAAAATTTGACTACCCAGCCGGTTCGACAATTATTGTGAGAACGACCGACATGGGATCATTTAGAGGTCAAGTTTTCCAAAATCCTGCTGAAACCGGAATAACCAATTGTGTGACGCTGATCAATGTAACTCACGAGGACAGTAATCGGACTCTCTCAGGACATCACACATTCTTTCAACATGAAGTTTCAACTGGTATTTCTTGTAGTCTGATCTTGCTGTTTTTGTACCTGTTTCTCTTATATCTAATAATTTTATGGATAATTTATCTATATGCGTAGTTATACTTATAATTTATCACTGATTTAATTGCTTTTAGTGGCTGGAGTTGAGGCTCCATCAAGAAAGATGCCAAAACCAAAAGAAATAGTCATGGACACTGTGGTAGTGACCTCGGCGGACAAACTGAATCAATTGGTAATCAAGGCATCATGATTGGTATAGGAGCAAGACCAACGATTCAAAGTTGACTAAAACAACTAATTATTGTTTTTTCCCTATTTGGTTCACACCCTCATATGACTTTGTAGGTAAAATCGATAGATAAAGAGGATGAAATTGGATGCTACGTCCCAGGAGTTTCGATGGGTCGATTTGGTTCTCCTGTCCTAGTTTTGATGAATATTCGTGATGTCCTAACAGTAATTCCACTAGAGGATCTACCTGATGAAGAAAGGGACAAAACGTGGGAGATTTTGTGCAGTCAGGTCTTTGAAAGTCGAAAGATACACAAAATATTCTTTGATTCTCGAGGAATTATCGATTACCTGTTTCAACGAAAGAAAAGACTTCATAGATGTTTTGATTTACGGGTAATCTTTTATACAAAAAAGAAGACGTATGCTTACATTTACTATCTACTTTACAACTTGATGCAAATCTCAAAAGTTACAGTTTTAGTATCTCCTTAATTTTGTTTTAGTTTCTTGAACTATCATTAACGTCTAATGGAAAGTTTCCACCAGAAGATCCAACTCATTACGAGAATTCAATTAACTTGACAGACATGCTGAAAAATTATTTGTCTTCCCAAGTGCCTCCCTGTGACTTAGAAATATTATCATCCCCTCCATTTGAAAATGGTTCGGTCAGTATTGTGGGAACTAAAGAAAAAAAGTATTGTGCGTTGAAGGTAAAATACCTACGCCTACTGAAAGCTGAACTCATGCAAAGACTTTTTTACCCGTCTGAACAAGCTTCGAAGGAAAACCAACGCAGGCTGATTGCCACGGAAAATATTGTAGCTTTCAAAAAATCGTGACAGATTTAATAAAAGATGAAGCAATCGTGCGGGATTATTATAAGTATTGCTTTGGCTATATACAGATAAGTATCTTTTCATGTTATGTCCATTTAGAACCCATTTCAATTTCAGGGTTCGGTTAATTATCTTGAATTAAAAATTAAAATAGTTTCATCTTGATATTATCAGTCCAGTTTGTATGCCAAATCGTTAATGAATGCGGGTTTGCAATGTTAGCCTGTGCATTCATGTAACGAACAACAACAATACATTAAACTCTTTCTGTTACTAAAAGGTAGAAAATTAGAGTTACACTAATAAAAAATTGATTACATCTTTGAATCTACAACAGGAAAGTTAGATTTGTCTCAAATCACGTGAAAGTAGCTGCATGAAGGACTTTCCATAAGTTAACATGTGACAGTATCACACGACACATTTTGAAATTGAATGTTTTTCATTGTTTCTTCAAATCTAGCTGAGCTGCGAGACGGCAATAAAGAATAATTTTTGCCAAATTGTGTCAAATCATGATTTTTTCAAAAACTTTTGATAAAATGAATAAAGTCTATAGGCATATTATGGTCTGACGGCGCTGATAATACTAAGTATAATGTAACTATTAATACTATAGGTAGTTCACTCATTGACTGAAAAAAATAACTAATTTTTTGTGCATAAACACCGAGATACTTAAAAGTAACTTATAGTGCAAATAACTCTAAAAACACTTTGCATAGACTACAATAAAAATCATTTAATTTGACCCTTACCTTGAAGTTCCTTTCGCTTGATGTTAACTCAGCTATTGTTATTTTTTAGATGTTCTTGTTACACTGTTCTACTCTACCCTCGAGTTTGTCTAAAGCAGCGTGCTTAATTTGTACTGTTGTTTGAAATCCGTTTTGAATCGTATTAGAATTAAGTCAGGAACAAATACATAATTCTATTATTAAAATAATATTGCGTTATATAATAAATTTAAGTATGCATTGAAATGAAAATATCATTTACAAAGTCTTCATGGAGGCACGGATTTTAATGGAAGTGTGTGAAAATAAGAAAAATCTCTGACTTATTTTTTTCGCACTTTGTTGGAAGTTTTTTCGTCTCAATTTGAATTACAAACTTCCCGCCGTAGAACGCATAGCAGGGCAAGCATATCTGTAGAAAGTCAGGATGATTGTACTTGTGTTTGTAATGCGAATTTTAATTATTTTCAGTGTTTTACAGATATAAATAAATTTGTTCACTACAGCAAAGGATATTTGTGCTGATTTTTGGTCTGATATATTACAGGAATTTATTGTATACTTTTGGATCCCTCAAAGAATTATCACAGACCTTCTGGTACATGTTCCAAAACTATTAAAATTCTATGGACACTTATTCTTAAGAGTCCTAATTTTGTTTCTTTTTCCGTTTGGAGGACGTTGACTTGTTATTGTTGGGAGAACTCTTAGAAAATACTTTGGTGACGATTTTAAAAACGCCGAATAAGAAGATGGCCGAGGTCAGAATTAGCAGCGTGCAAAGGGTGAACCACACATCGATAAGGCGTCGACGATACCAGCTCTGATGAATGCCCCGGGGCTTCATTTCCGGGACATTTCCATGCCGAAGAATGTACTGAACCCACCAAATGGCCGTGTCAATGGGATTTTCTGGGCGGTCCTTAAATAACTTGGAAGCCACTTCCATATTACGTTTGTAGCTATAGAACATCCCAAAATTATCACAAAACATTAAATAGGTACCTGTAGACTTTATAAAAAATCCTATACAAATTACAAATAAAAAAAATACTGGATGTTTGAATGTAATAGTTACCTGGAATCGGTCAACATTTTGGAAATGGCGTCATCCAGCACGTCTTGGGTAAGAGTAGCTAATTCCAGTCGGATGCCCCCGCCTCGCCCCTGAATTTTTTGGGCGTTGTAATCTTGTTCCCCAAAAATGGGGCAAAAGATCAAAGGAACCCCCGCGTAGATGGCTTCTTGTGTTCCTAGGAATCCTCCGTGAGTAATGAATGCCTTGATGTTTGGATGAGCTGAAATTTTTTAATAATTATTACATCTAATTTAGTTCAATAATTTATGTTTTTTATGGTTTGACTGGCTGTAGAAAATTAATTACAATAAATAATTATTGATGAAAGACTGATATAAGTTCAATGAAGTACAAGTTAAAATTATTTGTGTTATTTTTTGTGAATATCAATAGGCAATGTTCTACCTAAAACTGCTCTTTGGGGAATCCAGGACGTAGCATAGACATTTTTGGGCATGTCCGAAGGTATGTCTTCATTCCATTTGATCAAAAACTTGGTTTTGGCCTTGCCCATGGCCGTAAAGAAAATATTCCGGAGCTCTTGAGGCATTTGTGACAAAAGGACGGCGCTTCCGAAATTGATGTAAATAAACCCACCGCTCTCGTTCATGAATTTTTCCATTTCCTACGGCAAAAATTGTAATTAAAATTATAATTAAAATTGGACTTATTTTTCATTCCCGGAGTTGCCAATTGAATAAATGTAGTATAAATTATTTAATGTAACTAATGTACCTTCGGAGCTGGTTTCACCTCCTGGTAACAATGCATCCCGGAAACACTCACCACCACCGGTGGGTAAGATCGGGCATAGTCATCAGAAAAGTGAGAATTGGCCAAAATCAAGCTCATGTTCTTTTGCAGCTCGACAATAGGCGGGAGATCCGCCACTCCGAGCTTCTCTCTAAAAATGGACTCAATCTTGGGATAAAAATACCAGTTCCTTAGAATATCCCAAAGGCCGGAATTGAGCGTATTCAAAATCCGGTGCCAGAGGCCCATTTCCTCCGGGAACACCCACTGCATATCCGGAAGCCAAGAACTCTCCAGGGGTCCACCCATGAGGTCATGTTGCCACATATTGTACGGAGCCGTCGTGGATGCGATCATAAAGGGAGCTTTGAATTTGTGCGCCATCGCCACGGCAAATTCACAGGTAAGGGCATCCACCACGACCAGGTCAAAGGACGCGGAGCGGAACCATTGCTGGAATTCTTCATCGGACGCAATCAATTCGTTCGCATCCATATTAATGGTGATAAGGTCAAACCAAGTCCTGGCCATGGCCCCGTGTCCAAAATTCTTCCTCATTTCCAGTAAATTTGTATCCACGAAGGATTGGAGGGCCTTTTGGAGGGCTTTGGATGTGAACTCATGCACTTTGGGATTGGCCAAGCCTTTGGGTGGGTGAGCAGAGAAAAAGGTCACGTTATGACCCATGTCAGCTAGCCTTTCCACTAAGGGCCAAACCCCAATTCGGTGACTGTAAGTCGTCACTCCCATAAAGAATAAAATGTTTTCCGCCCGAGCACCATGCTGGAGCATAGCCAGAAGGACGAAGGTGGTCAATAGACCAATTGTGAATTTATTCCCCATAATTGACCCGGGTCACGATGCGTCCCACAAAACAACAATTTTTT
The DNA here is from genome assembly GCA_034698585.1 of Disparrhopalites patrizii. Taxonomy (NCBI): domain Eukaryota; kingdom Metazoa; phylum Arthropoda; class Collembola; order Symphypleona; family Sminthuridae; genus Disparrhopalites; species Disparrhopalites patrizii. Next base: position 23,667 of record JAQGBT010001107.1, read on the forward strand.
ATGGTACAGAAAATTTATTTAAAATTTTATTTAAATACTTTTAAATACACACAATTACATTTACTACTTTAAAGAAAAGTCTACAGTGAATTACACTGACAACGTGCAATGATTTATTCCTGCAGAAGTGTATGTAACTGCCTCAGATAAATTACTTACACTAGCTTAAACGTTGGGAATGGAACAGTTTTTAAGTATCGTGCTTATCAATTAGATTATTTTTTGACAGCTCCCTTTATCAAAATCCACGTATGTGTATGGATGGAATCAGCAGTTCAACGTATTCTCCACAATAAATTGAATCAAGCCTCTCGATTAATACGTGGCGTTGAATTACTTAATCGGCATTCTTATGCCAGACTCTAATGGACAAACAAGCTATCACGTGAATTAAGGGCAATCTGACAACAGAATGAACGGAACAGTTTATAAACATTTTTTCCAGACGCACTTCTGAAATATTGGAGCATTACAAGGTGACACAAGCTAGGAATAATTGCGTAAACTATGTTACAAAGAATAATTTTATGCAATTCCAGGCTGTGAGTATTCCCACGCAAATTTCGCAGACCCAACAAATTAAGGAGAAAAGACATCCAGTCACCAGAAGTTCTATGGTGGGCATCATGGCTTCGAAGCCGACCGTCCCTCGACCGGCCAGTTCGTAGATATTTCCCTGAGAGAGAGACGACAGATTCTGGTACAACTTCCGATTTTCTTCCCGCTTCAACCAGATTTGTCCATTTGTGATGAGCCGATCATGATAAGCTTTGGTCCATTTTCTGTAGTGGCCCGTATCCCGAAGTATCCCAATGATCCCGTTGAACTCCTCGAAATACGGAAAACTCTTGCGGAAACCCACTGCAACGGGGAAATCCAGGGGCGTGTCATAAGATTGGAGGAAAGTCCCGAAATTCCGGTGGAGAGTTAAATTCCTGGACATATAAATAGAAAGGACCATGTGCCAGCCAACACACACGGTGTTGGGATCCCTCAGGATGGAGAACATGCACTCAAAGCCATTGTAGGAGATGTTCATTCTTTTCCAGATAGAGGCGGAAATGGAGGAATTCGAATTTTGGAAGTATTTATGAGCTGCCCCCTTCACACTCATAAAATTTATATTGAAATCTGGGAAAGTCTGGGCGAGGTCCGGGAAGGTCCTGGGCACGGGATCCTCTTCGGGGATGGTCAGGAAGGAAATTAAATTGCAGGTGTATCCCGTCGTCATAATAAGGGAAAAGAGGAAAAGGAGCATCAGAAGGAAGTTGGAGGTCCATCCTTTCGGATTTGCGGAGTTCTGCGAAAGAATTCCCGTGTAGACATACCAAAAGGAGTTATTGACCAACGAAAAACGAGATTCAGAAGTCCCTTTTTCTCCTAGGAGCATGCCGGCGCAAAAGCAGAGGAGGACGACGCCTGTGGCGATCCAAGCCCCGTTGGTGTAAGGACTAAGGAATGACCCAACCTTCATGTATTTTCTGGGATGTCCATGGTAAAACATGACAGTTATCTTCCCAAATAGAGTCGAGTAATCAATTGCTTCGTAGCGCTCCAGATTTTGTGCATAGCCCAGGACAATCTCCTTCCCGTTTTTGAGGACATCGCCGATGGCGGACGGCCATGTTCCATTTTGGAATTTGTTGAGTCCTCCTTTCGGCAAGTGGACGGAGAAGGTAAAATTATGGAGTTTCGCGGAAAACGCAATGGCGTTGTAGAATGTTCCAGTAAAGGGCTTCTTTTGGGGACTCCACGCTACGTAGCCCTCGATGGGGATGGATGTGCAGGGGAAATAAAGGCCGGTTAAAGGCATTTTTTTCTGAAAATGTTGGGTAATGATCTCATCTGGAGAAATTGGATCCGTTTTCCGATTTGACGTGATTTCTTGTACCAGAAAAATCTTCCGTGTTGTCTTGTCGATTGCTATTCCCAATTTGTATCTCAGATTAATTGTGGCCTTCCATTGCATCACTTGATCAACTAAATCTCGTCTGCCCACCAGGACAAAAGGATCCTTGTTCGGGCCGGTTTTAAGGAAATCTCCCAATTCGGGGAAACTTTCCGGGAATAGAATCGTATCTACCAAGACTATGAACAACTGACAGGAGCGTCGGTGAACGTAATTTTTCCAAATATTGAAAACTCGTTCCAATTGCAATTGCTTTAGTATAAACCCTTTTTCGTCAGTTGGAGGCAGCACGATCAGATCTGATGCCAGGGATTCTGTAGGAATATTTCTGGTGTGAAATTTCTCTGTTTGGAACTGCAAGTCTAAAATTTGTGGGTGCATATTTTGTTGCAATTTGTCTTGAATAAATCTTACGGAGCAATACAAATCTGATTGGGTCCCAAATTGGTCCTGTATTTTTTTAAATGCATCAGACAATTGCTCATCCACTGAGCTTGGTGTAGCAATGCCTTGAATAGCAGTAAGTATTTGGGAGACTAAAACAAATAAAAGCTTATAGAAGTGGCTGGAATTCGGGTGAAGAAACATTTTTCAAATGTTTGACTGGATAAAACGTAATAGCTGTAAGCTGTAACAATGAAAGAAGGGCGGTCTGAGAATTGGATCGTTCAAATTATGAAAAATCTTTTTTGCAAAAAGTATTTTTTGTACAAAAAATTCTTTCTGGGAGCACAATGCAAAATGTGACGTTGTGGACAAATGGCTTGAAAAAGACGTTTGGTGGTCTATTATTAGCTCAGCAATCACAATTAGTGTTCTCTTAGTCTTCCATAAACAAGTACAAAATGGCTATAATAAATGTACATCTAACAAGAACAAATTTCTTTGTTTATTGTTTGTACAAAAAGGTTAGACCCACGAATTTAACGTCAATTTTATTGCTGACTTTACATTTTGAACTCTTAAACCTGCCTTATTATCAGACAATTTGAACATAAAAACTTTCCAGAAAAGGACTAATTTGTTTTCCCGATTGTTCCCAGTGGCATTTACACAGGAAATCTTTTAAACGGTTCTCAGTTTCTCAGTAAGTATAAAGGGATAATTTATTGTAAAAATTATGAGCACACGGATTATTAAGTTACTTGGACGTCAATGCTGACATCCTGAAATTAATTTTAGATCGTCACTGTTCGCCGACTATCAGTTGGCGTAAGTGCCTCCGGCATCATCCGCCCGGTAATTCTCTATAATAATCCAGTCTACAATATGTAGGATGACACGTGTAGCTATACGTAAGCATTATTTTAAATGTTAATGTTGTTTTTCCTTTTCTGGAGCTATATGTACTGTGTACGTGTATGTACGTATATTTTTGGAGTCGCATTTCATACTCTTGGATGTTTTTTTCGAGATATATCAACATTAAGCATATAAAGCTTACAGACTTAAATATTATCTAATTTGGAATTAGTAAATATCAAAATAAACTACAGGAATTATTATTTTAATAATTGTAATTAGCAGAGCTAAAGTAATACGTAATTGGTATTTGAACAGACAACGCATTGGATGATTTATGTACACAAGGATAGTTAATGTACCTATGTACCAATGTATTTGGTCATTAACATATTAATTAAAGAATTGAAATGAAATATATCTAACAGTCGTACATGAGTATTTGCAATTCTTTTTCTGGTTTAAAATGCATTTATAATTGCAATTACTTTGGGGATATTTATACCAGAAAAATGTACATTCATTGAATAATGTAATATCGGCGTCACAGATCAACCTCAAATAATTGTTCATCCATGGATCTTCCAGCAGGACTGCCGTGCATGGCACATGGCATTTGGGGGACTAAAATAAATAAAAGGGCAGAGAAGAGGTGGCAATTTGAATGGAACATCATCTTGACTCTTGACAAACAACTTATTTGTAGTAACAAAAACAATTGTTGTAAAAATCAAATAATATGGATTAGTATTTGAAAATTTGATTATCTAAAATTTGTTTCTGGAGAAATATATTCGCTCGCAATGATAAATCTTGCTAAAGTAAATCTGCTCGCTGTGACCTCGAGAATAAAGTCGCTTAACCATATAATAAATAAGCAAGCTTATAATAATACTAGCATGCCCACACCGCCTACGGCGGCAGACACGCAATCGATTTAAAGATCGTGGAATTTGGAAAATCGCTCCATTGTTAGAACGCGATATTTTTGCTGTTTGGAACAACATTGTCATTTCAATTCGGAATTATGCCAATTCTTAAATTTGCCAATTCGGAATTAGTAATTTTATTCTGTTTCATTCGGTTTAGATTCAGTTCTCTTTTTAATTTTATGTATCTTTTATTTCGACTGTGCCGCCATGCTTTGCATTTTCTGCCAAATTTGGCGAATAAGGCGAAACGTTGTGAAGCGTCACGAGGCGTCGCGAAGCGTGACACGGGTTTTATATTGTAGTAAGGATAAGCAAGGATAAAAACAATGTGACGCTTTTATGCGTCCGTCACGTCCGGGACGCACTCTACATATTTTATTATGTTCATGGGTCACCTTTGTAACAGTTTTTCCTGTAGCTGCACAACTGGACAAAAGTTTACACCTCTCCAACAATTTCTAAAATCACCAGAAAAAAAATTCGGTTTTACTTTATAACGGCGATTTGTGGCTTTAATATTGAGCCACTATTGAGAGAGTATACTGCGTAAGCTTATTCACTGCAGTAATTAATTCATAATACAATACGTGCACAAAATTAATTAAGAAAACACAGAAATTGAGGCTTAGTAAATTACACCAATTATAAATTGCAGTTTACCACATAATCAGCAAAAGAACCTACTCATTCAGACAACTACAGCCACAGTTTGCTTAAAATGACGCTTCAACAATTTCTTTCAAAAACATTGCACGAAATCAATTAATTGGTGCCTAAATGCACTCCTGCTTTTCCTAAAAGATGAACGGGCAATCCATATGCGGATGTTAGTCTATACATGCATACTATATTACACAAATAATTTCCTATTATTATTAAGGCAGCAGTAAGTACATATGTGATTTATAAATTAAGTACATAGTAAATTAAGTACATAAGTACATAGTAATTTATAAATTACTACTGCTTTCCCTGTCTGCAGCAGCAAGTATGTGTGTACCTCCTCAGTTTTACAATTTTAGGAGGAGTTATTTGTATAACATCCATCCTGGAATTAATAGTATAAATTACATTTATTTGTCATTTTACTTTATACAGTTGATTCTTTGGATGTTCACGTTTGCACAGCAGAAATGTACCAAAGTCAATGAGCAATTAACAATAATATTTACTTTCGTATACTTAGATCAATTGTCTCTTTTTGCCATGTAGGTGCAATTAAGTAAAATAATTAAGGATCCTGCAAGGTACATTGTACCTGTACATTATTTTTGCCTGAGCATAAACAAATAAACAAATTATCATAAATGCAGATATAGAGGTGTATGTACATGTGATGGGTGTATGTACATACCTAAATTGATTCTGTCTGTATTTTGAAAAGTCTCTATTTTTGAAAATTGAGATTTTGTTAAGAAAACGCGTGGATACACCCGGGCTTTACCCTTATACTCAATCTGAAAAGATATATTAATTAAATATGAATTTAATGAATGTCATTAATCAAAGCTTTCCAAAATCAATTTTATTTATTATAACGTCAAAATATTGGGAAATAATTAAATGATACTAATTACAGAATGCATGTTAATGTATGTTCATATTTGTCACTCCGGTGAAGCTGCCATTTAAACATGATCAACAAATTCAGGACCTCGGAACTGACAAAGTAAATAAATCTTGGGCTGCTTGTACTGCTCAGGAAATAAAAAATCCCCGCCCGAATTCCGCAGTATGGGATAGCCTTAATCCTTTTCTGGAGCTGTGTTTCCACGCATTTATCAACGATCCTAGACCTCTTTAAATGCTTCAAAAAATGTGCCTTGGCGGATTCCACGTTGTCCGGAATGGTAAATATCTGTCCGTACATCATCACAAAGACGAAGGTTAGGTAGCAGCTCAAAGTGAACAAAACCAGAGCAAAGGACGGATTCCCGTGTCGGGAATATATTGCGGCAAAGAATCCAGAAATACACGTAATTTGTAAGAAAAATTTGGACAGGATATTGTACAGGGCGTACAAATTGTTAAACAGCCCAATTTCTAGCTGGGTTTTTACCAGCTGCAGACAGCATCCTTTCGCTTGGTCCTGGTTTTTGGTCCAGTATAGGAACCTACACCGAAGGGAAACAATTACATCCGCTGCATCGGCTACATGCAGTCTCTAATGCACGAAGTCTCTAATAGTCTCTGTCGCTTCTTTAAAATTAACCTTACCAAACCTTCCACCGGATCTTCGCCAGAATATCGTCATTGAAATGCGGGAGGGCAACGAGGATGCCGTACGTGCAAATATATGGAGCAGCCAGGAGATACAGAAGAGCCACAGCCTCCGCCATCATGGGAATTGTTAGGACCAAATTATGCGGGTAAGCTTCCGGGATCAGAAAGTAGAGGGAGTGTCTGGCATGACGGTCGTGGAAGAGGAGGACATTTGCGCAAATAAAGTCCAGGATAATGAAGGATGGGTGGAGCACGATAAATATCTCCCGGAACTTGCTTCTAAAGTGACGAAAGGTGTTTTTATTCCGGGGAATCAGCTCTGTGATATTAAAGTGATTATTGTAAAATCCAAGGTATGACATCCGAATTGGTATTCAAATTAAAATCGGAATTATATTAATATTTTTCAGTATTTTAATCGGTATTAGTATCCATATTTGTGTCAGAAAGGTATTTTAATTGGAATTTATAATTACAAATATATTCGAAATTCAAATTCGTATTCAAAAGTTGACATTTGAATTCCGATACTTTATTGGTATTCGAAAATTCTTCTATTATGTTACTAATTCCCGCCTTCGGGCTAGTTTTTTTTTTTTTTTGCAAAATCAAGGTAGTGCAACATTTATTTTTTCAATTGGCAGTAATACAACAATTTCGTCCTTAAAAGCATCGATTTTGGCAAAATCAGTTTTCCGGAATCAATTTATAATTTTGTGTACTGAGTTTGCGTTTATTCTAATTGTAAGCTACAAATGCCAGATTGCATTAAAAATAAATTAAAAATATTCGAAAAGTATTTGAATACGTATTCATATGTCTAAATATTTGAATAAAACTGTATTGGAATTAGAATTTATAGTTTAGGTATTCGAAATTTAAATTTGTATTCATAATTACGAAAAACAGGTATTTTAATTCATATTTTTTCGGATGTCATTCCTTGGTAAAATCGTTAAAAAACATAAACAGGAAAATACAGATGTATATCTACCTATTCTTACTTGGACAATGAAGCCAGCTGGAGATGAAACTTTGTCGGTGGAGTCGATTGAGGAAATAGGCCTTTTCTTCCCCTTTCCACACTAAAATCAGCAGATGACCCAAGAGTGCAATGGTGCCCGTGGAGGTAAACATCACGTTCACACATAATGAATTCAGGATCACCTGTTCTGGGCTTAGCACGTCTTGGACAAGCCGAAAAACTTTGTAGAGATACACGACACAGAAGTAGATCGTGAGGAATTTGTAGGGAATTAAGGCCCTTTTCTGGTGCACCCTAGCTTGGCCATTGTTGCTATCGACATCAATGGGCAGAATAAATATTTTGGAAAAGAAGCTCAACAATCGGAAATTGCCACGTAAATGTTTTTGATGCAACATTTCCCTGTTTTTATGTAGTTGGGCTTTACCTCATGGAAAAATGGTAAAATTTGAATATTACCTCGGTCACCGTGCAAATAATTGAAGGTGCGATTAGAATTGAATTGCATTTCTGATCCAAAGGTAACATCTGATGTGTAGATTCTCTGAATTTTTTGTAAATGGAAAATTCATTTTAGTGAATAGAAAAATGACTGGCGTTTGCAAAAATATTTTTTAATTTTTACCCTGCAAAATAAATTCATAGACGAAGACATTCAAATAAATTTCTTCCTTGAATTTTAAACTGCAAACATATTATGTCTGACATTGATCTGTTCTACTGAAAGCACTAAATTTATAACAATGCAAAAACCGAGTGGCGTTGAAGTCAAATGAATAAATCTATATTAATTTCTGTTATATTTTGCATCCCAAACAAATATCGAGTCGTGTTCGACCGTTGAAATCATTTTGGAGAGTTAAAAAATACATTTTAAGATAGACAAGGATGGTTCATAGGTGGTGTTAATGTGATTTGTACGATCATTAATTATGGACACAATTCCCTCCGAGGTGCAGCTGCTGACAATTTCTAATCACCTGCCAACGTTTACACCAACAGCTTTTTTTAAAAAGTTACTATGTATTTGAATTGAAGCAACTGCCACCAGTGGCCACAATTTCCCTAAATATATATATCAAAAGGATAGCGAAAATTTGCGGAGAAATATACCTGCGAAAATAGGGTGACTTTACCTTATATTTTGGAAGGTCTATAACTGAAAGTACTTATAGTTGAGCAGTGTTTGGAGAGATGCTTACATAACCCTAAGCTCAAGAGTGTCATGAGGCAATTGATGATTGTTTCACCTATATGAGCATTTCAACGGATTATTTGTTTTTCTTCAAACACTTTATCCAGTTTTGGGAGAAGATTTCCCAGTCATAAAAAGTCCATTTCATCTGCCTATCATTTTGATGGCTTAAGCCAACGTTTCCTTCATAATTGTATTGATAGTTTTGTAGAAATTAAATGAAATCAACCAAGCAAAGATAAATAAAATTGTGGAGCTTCTTTAATTGGCATGAAACTGATTTCATGGTCCATTTAATATTGTTGTAGCTACAATAAATGCTGTGGCTGGTTCAATCTCAGCAGAATTCATTGTGGGCACAGTAGATTGGCTTCTCTATGTAGAGAGGCCGACAATAAAGGCAAAGCAAGTGTAACAGATCCAGTAATGTTAACGATTGTTATATCTGGGCAACAATGATAACATGCGCATTTTTCAAGTTTTTATAACATTACTATATTGTTGGATTTGATTGATGAAATTATTTTGGCACATATCGTCACAATGTTCAAGTTGAAACAGCGCATTATGCATGTATGCATGTAATTGTTTTTGTCGGTAACAATACTTGCCAGATTTTTGCAAATACTAAATTTCCAAGGATGCCCTAACAATTTGCTAAAAGGAATTTTTAAGTCTACAAAATATTCTTGAATGCCCATGGAGCTTTTGTCCGTCCATATTTATTTCTTCCCCAGCATGTTTGGGTATAAAAGATTTTTCAGATGATACAAAAAATCCATTCATTTAACCAGTCCCAGTGGACAATAATTGTCCAAGTCAATGATTTAATAGATACTTTTGCGACAGCATGTAGTCTCCAGTGAGTAATTAATTTAAGAACATAAAGACATTTGTAGGCCCAATATGCTCATTGTACAGTGCACGAACCCAGGTCAGTATTCAATGGCGTGCAATAATGTACAATAAAAAAAAACGTGTTTATTCTGAAACTGCAAATACCAGAAAATCTATTCACCAGTGCATTTTTACCATTTTATGACCACTTTGTTGTTCAAAGCGGAAGTCTGAATTTAAGAGTGATTAATTAATTTATCTCATGCGAAGAACAAATCATGTATCACTGTGGGAATCTAATTTTCTTTCGACCAAAATAGCCTCTAAGCTGACATAACCGAATTCATTCCCACAGAAAAGGAGGCATAATGAAATGCATGCAGAATTCAACAGTATATCTTATTATTATCCATAGGGTAATGCTTGTAATTGTGGCCAAGGGTAATTGTGACTACTGACTACCCATCCTATTAATGAAAAACTATGCGTAATGACAGAAAGGGATGCAAAATTAAGAAGACTACTGTCTACCCATATTATTCATTAATTATGGCCACCAAATTCATGAAATTGTAAAATCAAAAAAAAAAAAAACCAAAGTTTTTCAAGGGTCATTATTAACCTAATCTGCTTCATTTCTGATTCTCTTGCTCAGCTTTGCGGAATTATCCAGCCAGACTTTCAGGATAACCCTACATACATACTTATGTATATTAAGTCTGTATAATTACTTGCAATAACATTTTTTCATAATTATAAATTTTTACCACAATTGAAGATTGTGGTGGTTACAATTACCTGCAAATGGTCTCAATTATGAACTGTGGTTTGTTTAAAAAAAATCATAACATGAAATCAGTGAGGAGAAAGTAAATATTTTTTTTGATTATAGCTTAGAATTTTATTAAAATCCCTTCTTCAAAATTCCTTACTTAAGCCACAGCGGAAAAAAATTGAAAAAAAAAACGTTTCAAAAAAGTGGCCACAATATTAAGCATTACCCTATATATGTATAGACCGTGTGATATTCAACCTGCAGATTTTCCTCACAACATCCATTATGAATCACCCAGGATTCCTCCGACTTTTCTCCGGCCAATGCACACATTGATCGATTTTATTGAAATTGGCATCAATAATTACTGTGGCACGGAAACCGTAGCTAGCAATTTGATGATGGCATTAAAAAAACATACCAACATTTACACACACCATCGATCCAGGACTTTTCGCGTGGGAGCTGCCACTGTACGTTAGCGTGTTAGCTGTAACAGAGAGAACATGACAGGAACAAGCAAAGGGAGAAAGCGAGAAGCAACGGGGAAACGTAAATAGCATAAGGGAAAGCGAAATCGTTATAAAACCGAAAATCGCACAATTGTTAGCTTGCACACGGGGAAATGGGACAACGCGGGTCACCGCGGAGAGAAAGTAGACTTTCGAGAAAGTAGAAAGGAGAGAAAGTTGACTTTCCCACACGAATGAAACACCACCACCACTTTTTTCTCGGAGGCATAAGAGAAATGAAAAAAGTCCAAAAGAAAAACGCTATCTGAATGCAATATGGTCCCATCAGAATAACACGTAGCACTTAAAGTCATAACAAAGGAGTGTTTTGTAAGGCAAAAAAACAAGAACGGGAACAGCAAAAACATCCTGAAATGTCGAAAAGGGAAATAAAGCCAATTGTAGATACCGGAGACCAAAATAATATGGAGCTATCTACATAAAAATAAGATAAAAAGGAAATGCGCAGAAATAACTCATAAAAAGACAATATTGCGAGGGGACACCTGCAGAGCTGGAAGGTCAAAAAATAGACAGCGGAAAAGTCGGAGAAAGAACACAAACAAGATCCAGGTGCAAGTTGTTAAAGGGATGAGCTGTGCATTAAAAATTGAAATCAAATAGATACCGGAAGTAAAAACAAACTCAAAAAAAAGGGAGCAGAGGGGCCGAAATGGGGTTATGCAAGTCAAAGAGAGGGACAGAGAGAAAGAGAGAGAGAAATAAGTCCTTATTACAAAATTTCCCTGACACACATCTGTGTTTGCTCTGACACGGATACGGCGTGCTAAAATAATAGGACAAAAGCAAACATAATTAAAAAGATAAGGAATACTATAGAAATAAGGGCACGAGGGTGAAAGCATAGACCGAAAAAACTCCAATTACGAAAGTGAAAGTATAGACAGGTGATACGAAAAATTGCATTTGACATAATTCAAGTTCTAGAAAAATACTCCATAACGTGTTGCGTGATCCGTAACGTGAAATGAAAACAAAAAATACGTAACTTAAAAGTGCATACTTTGTTACATGAGACGAAATAAATGAAACATACAAGGAAACAAATCACATAAAAAGCCAAGTAGGAAGGCGAAAATCAGTAGTAAACAACAAATAATTAAATAGATTGGCTTAAGAACCTGAAGGATCACAGCCACAAGAAAATTTAATAAATATTGCAAGACAAAAATCTAAAATATTCTACGATCTATCGGAGAAACAGAAAGGTTCCAATTGCAAAATCGCATTTTGAATTATTAAAAATTCATATTCTAGAGAAAAGTTGAAGACGGGGAAAAAGGAACAATCCAGAGAATTCTGGAGAGAGAGACAAACTTTAGGAAGAAAGTCTGTTATTTACGAATTGTCATACATACATATGTACATAAAGAGATAACCTCTAACATGACCTCTAAAAGAGAATTAATTCTATACAGAAAATCTCATAAAAAAGAATTTAAAGAAAGTCCATTTTATAGGAATCGAAGCAAATCACAGGGAGAAAGCCTAAAATAAAGTAAAGGCTTTACAGAAAACGAAGGCAACACACGCGAAATAAACAATTCAAAAGAATCCATACTAGAGAAAACTCGGGGAAACAGTTAAAGAAAATCTCAAAATAATAAATTCCAAAGAACTACGAGCCTACAAAAAACCATCAAGAAAATTAATTCCGAACATGTAAATAAAATAAAAAATCTTTGGTAAACAATTATGGAAATCAGACTCATAAACAGCACAGTTTTAAATAACACAAATTAAAACAGGCCCAAATAAATCTTCAAGAAGGTAGTAGGGTATGTATATGTTGAACTACGTACTGAGGGGGGTTCCCCACCCTCCCTAATGTTGTAGGGTACCCTTCG
>JAQGBT010001108.1:0-36144 GCA_034698585.1 Disparrhopalites patrizii
AAGGAGAAGAGAAAGTAAGACAAACGAGAAAATAAAAAAGGAGAAGAGAAAGTAAGACAAACGAGAAAATAAAAAAGGAGAAGAGAAAGTAAGACAAACGAGAAAATAAAAAAGAAGACAAGAGAAAAAAAGGAGACAAGAGAAAAAAAAGGAGACAAGAGAAAAAAGGAGACGAGGGAAAAAAGGAGACACGAGAAAGGAGACGAGAAAATATAAATGGAGACAAGAGAAAAAAGGAGACGAGAGAAAAAAGGAGACAAGAAAAAAAAGGAGACAAGAGAAAATAAAAAAGGATAAGAGAGAAAATAAAAAAAGGAGACAAGAGAGAAGGGGAATGGAAAAGGAGAAAGGGGAGAGAGAGAATAAGAAAGTGCGAGAAAGGTGGAGGGAAGAAGTGGGAGGGTTAGAGGAGGAAAAGGAGGTAGATAAGGCGAGAGATGTGACAAAACCTGTGGAGGTTTCGGTATGTATGCCACGTAAACAAATGTGAGAGTCATAGCCGGCCCCCATTGTTCCTCCAGTAATCTTTTAGACAGCCCTGTGTCGTTCCTCCATTTAAAGAATAATAAACGGACATTCCTCGTGTCAAAAACATGGGCCAGAAGGGAGGCGGAGGGGAGAGAGTGGAGAAAAGGATGTGGGGAAATGTAATTAAAAGGAATCACTGCTGCTGTGACTACATAAATGGACTTTTCTACCGTCTCCTCCACCTCCTCATCTTCTCACTGCTCCTAGCAGATTTCTCTAAAGTTTTGACTAGAGAGTTGAGGGGATAACTACCAACTAACTATCTCCGACTGTGATACGGCAAGAGTTGGAGAGGGCGGAGGAGCGGAAGAGAGAGAGAGAGAGAGAGAGAGTGAAGGGAGAGATTCGACACTGTGAGTAGGAAATAATGAGATCACTTGTTCCATCCTCATCATCATCATCAGGGGGATACTTAGCCAGGAAAAATACACTCACTCACTCACTCCATCACTCACTAAACTTGGTCATTTTCTTTAGAAAGGCATTGTCTTCCCCAGCCCTTCTCACTCCCGTCTCTCACTCTCTCTCTCTCTTTCTCTCTCTATAGTGGAACAAGTTTTGTATGTGGTCGAAAATCATAATTCAATTATGTTTTAATTAAACCCCCACTAATTGCAAGCATTTACCGCATGGCTCCAAGTATTCCTTCCTTCCCGTCCTTTTTCCTCTCCGCAGAAACTCGTGGACGGATAGCTACAATTTATGGGCAAGTCTATCTTCCAATAATGTCCTTATATATTCCTAGGAATATATATTCCTGTTTAAAGTCTGAGAATTCAGGACACACACACACGTTCACACACGGGCGACCTTCACTCCTGTCCTTCTTTGTCATCATAGAATTTCACCTCTTCATCTCCTTCTTTCTTCCATTTTTTGTCTCCCTATAAATGCCATTTTGCCTTACTTTCCTCCATTAGTTACCTTCTCTTTCTGCGTCTCTTGGGAGTCTCTCACCTTTAGTTTTATTTACCTATTCATTTCCCGCATTTAAAACTTTCTCATCGTGCTTTCTTCGTGTTTTTATACCTTTCTCCATGTACCTATTTTGTCTCTCCTTCTCTCCTTTCTCCCTTTCTCTTTCTGTTTCTCTCTGTGTCTCTCTTCTCTCTGTTTCTCTCCCTTTCTCTTTGTTTCTCTCCATTTCTCTTTCTGCTTCTCTCTGTGCCTCTCTTCTCTCTGTTTCTCTTTCTGCTTCTCACCCTTTCTCTTTCTGCTTCTCTCTGTGCCTCTCTTCTCTCTGTTTCTCTTTCTGCTTCTCACCCTTTCTCTTTCTGTCTCTCTTCTCTCTGTTTCTCTCTGTGTTTCTCTCCCTTTCTCTCTGGTTCTCTCCTTTTCTCTTTCTGTTTCTCCCTGTGTCTTTCTTCTCTCTGTTTCTTTCCCTTTCTCTTTCTGTTTCTCTCTGTGTCTCCCTTCTCTCTGGTTCTCTCCCTTTCCATCTCTGTTTCTCTCCCTTTCTCTTTGTTTCTCTCTGGTTCTCTCCCTTTCTCTCTCTGTTTCTCTCCCTTTCTCTCTCTGTTTCTCTCCCTTTCTCTCTCTGTTTCTCTCCCTTTCTCTTTGTTTCTCTCCCTTTCTCTTTGTTTCTCTCCCTTTCTCTCTGTTTCTCCCCCTTTCTCTCTATTTCTCTGTTTCTCTCTCACTGTCTGACAATGTATTTCTTCCCTTCATTGACACACTTTCTATTTTCCCAATAATTTCCTCACCTATTTCCTTCCCTCATTGCAACACAGCTTCCCTGAATTTCCCACCTTCACGTTCTCCTTAAAAGTCTCGCTCTACCTGTTTCCATTCCACTCCGCCCGTGTCGACTTCTCTCCTCACCTGTGCAAAAAGGTCCAATGCATGGCTACAGCACACTTTGTGACGGCCATTCCTTCTTTTTTAAGGTTTCTTCTGGATCACATTGAAAGGGAATAGGAATGAGGAAGAGTGAAAGGGTGGAGAGGGAGGTGGGTGGTGGGAGGAGGACGGAGGAGGATGTGTGTTGTATGTGTGATGTGAGAGACAAAATTCTCATGGAATGGTGGAGCTCTCGAGGGTTTAATTAAACCGTGACCTCGCATACCACCAACCTATCCGGCTTTTTTGTACTCGTCCAGCATTGTAATGAGTAAAACTTTAGTTCATCGAAAGGTGGAAAAAGTGTGGAAGGGCACTGTAGCATCCACACGGCTCGCTCTCTCTAACTTGTAGTAATGCTTTCCCCTGTATCTACTTCATCTCATGCTTCAGGTAATTAACGAATTCGCTCGTCTCCCTTCCTCTCTCTCTTTCTCTCTCTCTCTCTCTCTCTCTCTCTCTCTCTCTCTCTCGTTCTCTCTCGTTCTCTCTCTTCTCTCTCCATCCGCTCCCCCATCCAACTCTTGAATATGTGAAAGGAATGGGAAATTCATGCAAGTTTTTCTTTTCAATTTAACTGCAAGCCATTGGCAGTATTTACTCTATGGGCGTAATTAGTGGGTCGACAAAGGCTTCCTCGTCACCCTCATCTTTCTTTTCCCTTCTTTTCCTCCTGATTATACTCTCTTTTTCTCTCTTTCTCTCTTTCCATACTTTTCTCTTCCATATTTCCCTTCTCCCTCGTCCCAAATTTATCCTCGTGCCGTTTAAATTATTCATTGATTCCTACACTGTAACACGGATGTGTGTGTGGTTTTTGGTGCATGTTTTTCTCCGCCGTAAATTTCCTCCCGACCTCCCTTGCACCGAGCTTCCGACATGGAAGATTTCCTGGAGGCTTGCTCCAGGAAACCGCACGGACTTTCTATCGGATTACACCTTAGCCGGGGCAAGTGCGCTTCTGCACCTCCCGAGGATCTTCTTCAAGGTTCCCGCAATCTATTATATCTCCCATTATCTCTTTATCGCCGGCAATTACTCGTTATCTTCCGCCCATTGTCTCCTCCAGGCTTATCCAAGCTCTTCCTCCTGTCCGGCTTTCTTTTTAACAGTCCTGCCTCTTTTGTCTCCCTATTTTTTTCTTCGCCATTTCCGCCTGTCTTTTTTCGGTCTCTCCCTTTTCCTCTTTGTCACTCTTCCACATTTTTCCTACCCTCTCAATTCTTTCTCTATTTCCCTTTTATCCTCCCATTTCCTCTTACTATTCTGGATTTCCCTTGCCCTCTGGCTCTTCTCTGTAATGCTTACTCGGGCTTGGGATAAATACAACCAGCATTGTTCTCTGTCTGGTGGTGCAATTCTTTGGAGCTTCCCGCAGTCTTAACATGCCGTAAAAAAGGGAAAAGTGTTGGCTGGAGATGGGAAAAGAGTGAAAGTGAGAAAAAAGGGAAGAATGTGCGGGTTTGGAAGGAAATGGAATAATTCTCTCCTTTCTCTCTATCCTTTTTTTCCGTCCGTCTTCCTCTTTGCCTTTCTCTCATTTCCTCCCTGCCTCCATGTTTATTTCCATGCATGTTACATGTACAAGGAGAATGGAGCGTGCTAGGAAGTATGCAAATATTGACTGGTAGCATGAGCTGATGGGTGTTCCCGGGTGCCGAAGTGGTTGAGGATCCTCCAGTGAGAAGTGCTGGTGTATATTATAGTAATGGTAATGTTGAAAGTCACCATTGAATGAATGTGAGGAGAGCGTTACTATTGTTATGACCACTTCATCCCGGAGCAACCAGGCATGGGATGTCCTTGTAGTGTGGAAGAGCAATAGTGGCAATGTAGTGCCGCATGGGGGGGATGTGAAGAGGCATTAAACATCTCTCACTCCCCACAATTCCGGGAAATCCCAATGAAATTCAAGTGATCTGGAGAGGATCCAAAATCAGGGCTTACACAACTCAAACATAATATGGGGGGACCTGATTGACAGCTCATGAGACTTGTTTGCTCCCCATTATTCTCTCTGTCTCTCTCTCTCTCTCTCTCTTCTTCTTCTTCAATCTCTCTTCTTTTTATCCATCTTTTCCCTCCTCTGTGGCAAGAGAAAGGAAAGATGAAAGGAGGGGGAGGAGAGAGAATCTTTCTCCTTTACAGCCTTTGAATATATTTCCCTTCAAGCACTCATCTCACACGTCCTGGATCATCACATCCTCCTCTTTCTCCTCCACAAGTTGTAGAACCTGGCGGCTGTCTCCACAATATACTTTAGTTTTGCTTTTTTTATCCTTCTCTCCCCCTTTTTTTTATCGAAACACCCCCATTGTTTTCCTCCCCTTCTACCACCTTTGGCTTTCCTCCCCTGAAATCTTCCCTCCTGTCATCACCCTTTCCCTTTCTCTCAAGTATGCAAGGAGAAGGGATTTCCTCCCTTTTATTTCCCCTTCTTTCCCCTCTTTATTTTTACAGACCATGTTCCTCTCAATGGAGGGGGAGAGAGAGCTCCTCCACACCGTGGAAAGTCGTGCCAAGGAATATGAAATGGGTTGAAATGGGGCCTTTGCCACGTCTGCTCTGTAATACTTATTTACCGGAGAAAAATGGGCTTGTATATCCATTTATTTTTACACCTTTACAACTTGTCAATGGTGTGACTTTATCATTGTGACTATCATGCCTTTATTTCTTCTGTAGGACTTGCTCCTTACTTCTCCGTATGCATAGGTGTGCGTCATGACCGGAGTGGTCTGAACCACGTTTCTGTATTTTTGTAGATATGAGGAGGGGCAATGGGAGGGCAAGAGAGAAAGGGAGCAAGTGAGAGGGAAAATGAAGGAGAAAGAGAAAGTACAAG
The DNA here is from genome assembly GCA_034698585.1 of Disparrhopalites patrizii. Classification (NCBI taxonomy): domain Eukaryota; kingdom Metazoa; phylum Arthropoda; class Collembola; order Symphypleona; family Sminthuridae; genus Disparrhopalites; species Disparrhopalites patrizii. Next base: position 5,213 of record JAQGBT010001108.1, read on the forward strand.
AACGGGACGGGGAAAGGAAGAAACTCGAGAGAGATGGTGAGAGAGAGGAAATGAAAGTGATGGGGAAAATAAAAGAGAGAGGTTGAGAGAGAAAGTAGATCCATCAATACCTTTGGAAGTGAGGGAGAACGACAGAGAGATAGAGAGAGAGCGAGAGAGAGCGAGAGAGAGAGCGAGAGAGAGCGAGAGAGAGAGCGAGAGAGAGAACGAGAGAGAGAACGAGAGAGAGAGCGAGAGAGAGAGCGGGTGCTTTAATCTTTTTCCACCTCGTTGCCATTACAAAAGAATTTATTGTTATATATTGTCTATATATGCTCATCTGCCCTATTCTCCTCTACAATCTCCTACAGTGGGAGAGACACAGGTATTAGTATAATGCTACTGCCCATCCACACAATGTATGGCTGATATAAAAGGAGAAAGGGATTGGATTGAAGCGCAATGAGAGGTTGAAGGAATTGGGGGAGAAAGAATTGGGAGAAAGGGAATACTATCGAAATTTAAGGGGAAAGAATAAGGCAGGACTTTCTCCCTGATTGTGAGAGGAGAAAGTACGCTTCTCCAAAAAAAAAAAAAGAGTTATAGTCTTTGACAGGGAACACGAAAGAATAACCTTCAATTTTTCTCCTGTACACTTCTTGTTGTCCTCACCATTCTCATTATTCCAGCCTACCAAAATTGGAGGTTGTATGGAGGTGGACAATAAAAACTTCGGGGGAAAAAATTGGGGTATGAGCAAGACTTTTTTTTATGTAGCATGGACCGGATATGGAGGAGGGGCTGGGATATTATAATTGAATGGAGAATTCCCTGCTCACGTCAGCGGTGGGAGGAGGGGATTACAAGCCTTTTTATTGAAGGCGTACTTGGAATTAAACACGTTCTAAAAATAACCTTGAACTTAGCAGTGGAAAGGTGGACAACAAAAACGTATTTGCACCCATTTCTAAAGGCTCGTGTGGGAAGATCAAGATTTAAATACATGAAAAAGGGCATTACTATTATTTATTTTTCCGTAGCATTATTTGTCCCTCAAATGGGAGATTCGAAATATTGTCTAGTTATTCCCTTTTCCTCATAAATAAAGGAAACCATAAATACCAAAAAGGGAAGAATCTCACCCTTTTCTGTGGCATCTATTTATTTTTGGAAGGGAACCACATGTGTTTGATAAGAACTACTTTTTCTCCCGTTCCTTTTCATTTGGTTCCAAGGGGGGAAAAGGCTGGGTTGCATCATTATTGAAGTATTTTTTTTTCTTGGAGGAAGAATAGAAAAAGTGTAACAAACTGCCGGTGATGAATTATTGATTGGCTGTGAGACTATTTTAAATAGACATGTGCACAGGAATTGTAATAACATGAGAGACTTTCTCCCTCAGCGTCTTCCGCCCAGGGAGAAAGTCCTTCATTTTCTCCTCTTTACTCCGTATGCACAAGGACAGAGGTTGGGCTGGAGAGAGAGAATATATCAATGTTTATGGGAACTTCCTCACCATCTTCTCTTTCCCCACTCCAACCGTCTCTCTCTCCAGTTCTATTACATCCCTACAGATTCTTTCATCTTGCCCATATCCAATTTTTTCGGGTAGTTATCCAACCTTCGTCTGTTTATCTTTGTCATTCTCCCGGTTTTTGTGCTTTTTTCCATATCTTGGTCTTCCCTTTTTTTTTCCAGGGGTAATTATACATTTTTTTTTACTTTGTTTATTCCTGGACAATTTCCCATATTTTCCCTGGGGTTTATTTGATATCTTCGTTTACATCAGGCGTATTAATATCATCAATTCTTCCCGCCATTCGTCTATCAGTTCTCTTCTTTTTCCCTCTTTTACACACCTTGTATAAAAGATAAATGAGATAAAAATGGGGTAGCATCTGCTACCAAGTTTTTATCCCTTCCACTTCATACCGTTTTTTTTTACCCTTCTTTAGTATCTTAGTTTATCTCATACCACTCCACATATCTTCTTCCTCATCTCTTTATCTCTCTTACAAGGGAATGGTCCCAAATACCACAAATGATACAGAAAAGTAGTGGTAGTACTAAAACCCAAACAATTTCAGCTACACAGTCATCGAAACTGTTTATCTTTTACGCCCTTCCATTTATCTATTACGGCTTTGATTTATCTAATATCTTAAATTATCTCTTATATCCTTCGATTTATCTCTGGAGCCCTTTAATTATCTATTATCTTAAATTATCTCTTTTATTCTTCGATTTATTTCTGGAACCCTTCAACTAGCTGTTATTCCCTTCAATTATCTATTATGTCCTTAAATCATTTATTATATCCTTTGATTTATCTCGGAAACCCTTCAGTTATCTATAATACTCTTCGATTTATCTTTACAGCCCTTCAATTATCTCTTATACCCATTACTTATCTATGATACTCTTTGATTTATCTCTAATACTCATTACTTATCTAAATTACCCTTTATCTCTAATACTCATTACTTATCTAAATTACCTTTTTATTTATCTCTAATACTCATTACTTATCTATAATATACTCATACTTATCTATATATAATATCTCCTGTACTCTTCGATTTTCTATGATACACTTCCATTTATCTCTTATCCATTATCTCCTGCACCCTCTCATATATATCAGTCGCATTTCCTTTATCTCTTCATCCCCCTTCCTTTACTTGCTCGAGACCTTTCCTACTTCTGCACCCTTTCCGTCCTCCTACACATCTTAAATATCTTGCTGCCGTCATATCCTCCTCTTTATCTTCTCAATATCTTGCTTATATTCTCCCACGTCTCCATTTATACTACTTGTCCCTTGTTTATCTCCTCCGTGACTGTACTTTATCTCCACCACACCTTCCCTGGATCATCTCGAGCATGTTTATTTACTCCTTGGCCCCCTTATTGCAACATATCAATCCCTTATCTCATATCCTGCATGCTTTATTTTATCCTATTTGTTCACTTGGTCTTGTTTCATTGCTTTTATCCCTTCGAATTTTGTTATCACTCACCCTCTCGTATTTTGTCTCCTTCATCTTTGGCTTTCTCTTCTCCTTCAGTTAGTTTGGTTCTTATTTGACCCCAACTTCTTCTGAATCTCTGCATCCTCCTGAATTATTTTGTTCAAACTCTTTGGCCTTTTTTCATCTTCAAGATCACATTCCCCCAATTCGTCCTCTGTAACTTTCCTTATCGTCATCAGGAAGCTCTTCCTCTGGATCTACGACTCCTGAAATATCCTTTGCATTCTCCTCTGTCTCGTCTCCCTCCCCGCAGTCTCCTTCTTCCAATTCCCCACTTGCCCGAAAATCTCCCGTCGACTCAATTTGGATTAGCCCACTTGATTATTTTTCCTGTCGAATTTCTCATGGCACAAGTTTTGGGAGGGAAAAATTACCCTTGCGTAATAAGACCTTCTTTTCACCTTCCCCTTCCCTCTCTCTCTCTCTGTCTCTCCTTCTCTTTCTTTCACTACACACTCTTACCTTTGGGGAGTTAAGAAAGGAAAATAATCTCAGGGAAGAAAAGATGATGGGGAGAATATAAAAAAAAAGTAGAAGGGAGAAAGTATAAAAATAAGTCTGAAAAAAAAAAACTTGTGAAATTTCCACGCAAGAAATTGTTTTTATTTTGCTTGGTGCACACCCCCAACAGAGAAAGTGGGAGAAGAGAGAAGAAGGAATGGAGAGGGAAATAAACCGGCTGTGTGCACATATTCATAAGGCCATGTCTTCCTGTGTATATAATAAAACTGGGCCATTACAGGGAAACGATGAGCAAATATATGCATGTGTGCCTCGTATGTACATCCACCGGCAGAGAGGCAACCAGACAGTCAACACACGGTTTGCAATAGTAATAAAAAGGGAAAAAGATAAAAAAAAATCTTTTATTTCCGTCTCTCTCTCTCTCTCTCTTTCTCTCTTGGTCCTGGCCTCCATTTATGCTCTCTATCCTCTCCCCAGTTTTGCCCCACCTCTCCGTTTTCTCCCTTCGTCTTATCCTCCTTTATTTTTTTCCCTTCCCATTCCCCTCTCCTTGTATAAATCTCAATGCGTGACCATCTAACTGACAGTTTTTTTTGGGCATTGCACGCGAACGGCCCCATAGGAGAGTGAGGAGGAGGGGAAACAATCTCGTAATAAATTGATGAGCCAGATGTCTTGATTTTCGTGAGAACAAAATGTTGCACCGGGGAGAATATCAGCAGGGAGAATAAAAGGAAGGATGAAGGGAAAAGAGAGAAAGAGAGAGAGAGAGAATTGGAGAGAGAGAGAAAGAAAGGAGCAGACAGTGAGTAAAAAATATATTTTTATGGCTAGTGAGAGTAAACGACCACTTCTATTAGATTTCACCTCTCTCCCCGTCCTTTTCTCATATATTTCTCTCCCTCCTACTTTCCCCACTTTCTCCTCATCTTTTTGCATTTCTCCATTTCTTAACTCTTACCAACTTTCTCTGTCCTTCCCATCTGGCTTAATCTCTCACATTTCCCCTTGCTTTATCCGTGCTATTTTTATGCTGGCTCTCCCACAGGATAGCATACTTTCATTTACTCCAATTTTTCATTTTGTCTCCAGCGCTTTCTAACGTCTCGGACTTCCTTGGGAAGTTGAGGGCTTCCCATCGCTCCTTTCTTCACATGTTTTTGGACTTTTACTTTCTCTACATTTTTGTTGTAAATATTTTCATGTTGTAGCTTCAATTTGAACATTTCCCTGTATTTTTGTTTGTCTTCCATTGATTAGTTTTTCTTTCACTCTCTCGCCTTCTTATTCTCCTAATTTCTGTCTTTTGCTTTCTGTCTGTTGGGATTTTTCTCTCGCTTTCGTTGTCTCTCTGCCATTCTTTCCTTGGCTCTTTTTCTCCGCTTGCTCCTTCTTTTCATCTCTCACATTGTTACTCTGGCTTTCTCATTGTCCACTTTGCTTCGTCCTTTGCTTTTCTTTCCTCATTTTTCTTCTCTCTGCCTTCCACTTTTTTCTTTTACTTCCCTTCTCGCCATTTTTATATCTCGTACTTCCTGCATCCCTTTGTTTACTTTCACTTTCTTGATACCCACATTTCTCTTATATCTCTCTCTCACTACTTTCTTTTTTGTACTCCTGATCCTCTACTCTATGACACTCTTCCATTCTTCCCTTTTGGGTTCCTCAATCTTTCTTCCCTTGTTTTTTTTCTTCCTCCAACTTTCTCCCTTTCGTCCAACTTTCTCTTGAATTCCCGTCCTCTTTGTATGCTTTGATTTGCTTGGTCTCTCCATCAGCTCTTGTCCTATTATTTGCCCACTCTCCCTCTCCTTCTCTCACCATCTCTCTCTCTCTCTCTCACCATCTCTCTCTCTCTCTCTCTCGCATATCTCTTGTCTTTCATAATCTAAAAGATGATCCTGGCTGAAAAAGTTATGGGATCAAGTGGCGGGGAAGAGGAAGAAAACGAGAAGGGGTGGAGGGGGAAAGTTTGGGACGGCTACACCTTTTGCCTAACTTTACCAAGGATGGAATTACACAAGGTACACAAGGGTGTGCTCTCCCTATTTATGTCCAACTCTTTTTAATTCCATAAGTTTCACTCTCCTTTGCCCTACTTCCCCATCACTTCCCTCTGCCCCTTTCATTACGTCCACTTGACGGGTGTTTGCATCTCCTCGGCTTGTCTCCACCCTTTTCCTTCCCTTTTCTGTAATCTTTCTCTCTCACTTTCTCTCTCTCTCTTTTGTCTTCCTCTCCTTCCGTTGAACCAAGAAAAGACTACTTTTTTTTGTGAAATCTCAGGAAATCCGGAGCAAAGCCGAGCAAATAATAGGTGGGTAGTGTATAAAGGGGTGAAAGGAGTCAGACAGAAGAGGAAGGGATAAGGAATGTCGTTTTTTTTGTCGTTGGGAGTTGTCAACCTTAGTCAAATTCCATTTGAGACGGAGTTCCTTTTGAGCAAATATTTTGCATTTCAACCCTTGTTCTCCAACCTTTCGCCGACCTTTCCTCTCTTGGTCTCTCTCTTGCCTCTATTCAAGCATCTTTTTTGAAGAACCCCGAAGATTGGTAGTCATACTTTTGCTTGGCTCTTTACCGGTCCACTTCCATTTTTGACTACTTGGATTTCTTACTGGAGAGTTTCCTACGTGCTCTTCTCCAGCCCAGTTCTATGTTCTCGTTCATCATCCCGCACTTGGTCCTCTTCTGTCCAGGTCGAGCCTCTGGATACTCTTTGGGAGTGAGTGGGAACTTCTTATGGGGATGAGTGGTCGTTGTTGTGAAGGTAATGATTATGGGAGGATGGGAGAGCACACGATTGCTTCCTTAACTCCTACTCCGCTTTAGCTTTCTCCGTCCTCCAATTCCTTTCCTCTTTCCCCCCCACTTTCACCTTCATATCACTTCCGTTTACAGAAGGGAAAAAAATAATGTCTTCACACTTTTACACACGTACACAAAGATGTATTTCCTGGCTACTGCGACTGGGACACCAAAAATGAATCCACATCTTTCCTTTTTCTGCATGCTCACTTTGCTGATATTTTTTTTAGAACAATTCTATTTCATTCTTCATCTTGTCCGTGGTCTGGTTTTTAGTTTCCCCCTCTTTTTCCTCTTTTTATCTCTTTCTCGCTCATTATTTATCTCGGATCTATCCAGATGCGTTTATTCTTTGTATTTTTCCCTATCGCTTGAATCATCTCTTTGAATGCCTTTTTTCTATTTTATAACAGTTTAATACCCATTCTTGTTTCTCTCTCCAACTCTCTTTGCTCTCTCTTATTCCCTTTTTTCTCTCTTTAACGTATTTTTTGTTACTTTTTCTCTCTTTGGCGCATTTTGTGTTCCTTTTTCTCTCTGTAGCGCATTTTGTGTTACTTTTTTCTCTTTGGCGCATTTTGTCTTACTTTTTCCCTCTTTGGCGCATTTTGTGTTACTTTTTCTCTCTTTGACGCATTTTGTGTTACTTTTTCTCTCCTTAGCGCATTTTGTGTTTCTTTTGCTCCCTTTTGCTGATAGTTCTGGCCCTCCCTGGATTTTACTCATCTCTTTTCCTCTGTTCATATTTTGTATCTTTTCCCTGACTTTCTCTGTATCTGTGTTAGTCCTTTTTTATATATTTTACCTGGATTTCTCTCTCTCTCTGTGTTAGTCCTTTTTTCTATCTTTTCTCTTACTTTCTCTCTATCTGTGTTAGTCCTTTTTTTTGTATATTTTCTTTGCCTTTCTCTCTTTCTGTGTTATTCATTTTTTGTATCTTTCCTCTGACTTTCTCTCTATCTGTGTTAGTCCTTTTTTGTATCTTTTCTCTGACTTTCTCTCTATCTGTGTTAGTCCTTTTTTGTATCTTTTCTCTGACTTTCTTTCTCTCTGTCAGTCCTTTTTTGTCTCTGTTGCTCACCTTTGTTTATTTTCATTTGTTGACCATCGTGTGCTCTCTCGTGCTTATTCCTGATTTCTTCTTTTTTCTCTCGCATTTTGTACGTATTTTTGATGCCATTTCGTCTGCTTTCTCCCGTACTTTTCCATGGCTTCCTTATATTCTTTGATGATTTGGGCTGCTTTCATCGTAGCGTCCAGTTTTTGCTTTGTTCTTCCTTCGGCGTCTCCTCGTTGATTCGATTGTCATTTAAGTACCTCCTGCACCGCTTTTTCACTCCCTTTGATGGTTGAGAATCTGTGTTCTGAGCTGATGGCCGCGGATGCACTTCCTGGTGTATTCTCCCGTTTTTTTCGACCATCAAAGATACATTCCTGGGATGACAGGCTTTTTCCGCTTTCTGTGCCGTTTTCTTTGCTGGACTCGGAAAGTTTGTTTTGTACTGGAAACCTTTTAGCAGCTTCCTTGATTTGAAGCGATGGAAGCTTGAATGCTTGGAAATTCCTGGAGGATTTCAGGATTTTATGGAGCTTTGTTGCTTTTTTATGATCCTACCGGGCCTTTTTTTCAGATTTCTATTTCTGGAGATTTTTTTTCTTTCATTTGTCAATAGTAACTTTTTTGTATTTTTTTTCAGGTTTTATTGATTTAATTCTCACATTCATCATCTTGTGGGTTGCTCCGTAATTGTGGATATTTTTGCTTCGTTGGTGTAACAAAAAATATAGTTGACGCGTGGAATTTTATTTGCATTTGCTAGTTTGGGATCAGTAAATGAATTTTTTTATTTGAGAAAAGGAATTTAATCTCTTCTTGTATATTCCTCATTTCCGGTAGAGCCCTTTGATTAAATTTTGACATTTATTTTTAGGAAATCTTTCCGGGAATTCTGCCCTGTCTACTTCAATTGTAATTTTTTAATTTCCTTACTTTCGTATTAGTTTTTCAAGGAAAGAGCAGGCACTTGTTGGGCAATGTCCACTTCGGTATTCTTGGCATTCCTGCTCTTCCTCCAACTTCTAAGGGAAGACAAGAGACCCTTGGGTTTTCGGACGCACCATTTTTCCAGGTATAATTTCCTGACAATGCCTTTTGGCATATAAAAGTTGGTTCAATCTATCCCTCGTTGATTTTTTAATTTCATCTGTTCCCTTTGTAACTCCGCTAGAACAATTGTCTGCTGGCCACTTGCTTTGATATTGTCCCCATTTTCGGGAATTTAATATATTTCAAATTTCATAAGCAACCTTTCCTCCTTTGCTACTTTTGGCATGTTAATTTCAATTTCCTGGTCCTCATCTTCTCATTTTGGTGCCTTTTATTCCAGATTCTTTCAGGTTTTTCCCAGATTTACAACTCCACGCTTTTCCGGTAGCTTTGTACTCTTGTTTTTACTCCTTTATTTATTGTTTTCCCCAAGTTTTTTGATCTCGAATTCTTTTATGCAAATGAGAATATTTCATTACCAATATATCATTCACGAAGTTTATTGCATTTTTTGTGCGCGTCAAAGACAGTTGGGAGTACTTTTTCCCTGGAATTATTTACCGCTTTGTCCATTCTACATCTTTACGAATAAAATCATCATAATATTCTTTGTTCTGCATGTTTATTGCTTTTTTGTCGAGTTTTCCTGCCCTTTGTTTTTATGAATGTTTTCAAGATACTTCATATGTAAGTGTGTCTGCTTCACCTGAAGGATTCACCTCAAGATTTCGGAATAGTTTAATTTGGTCTTTCATATTGGCTCGCCCTTCATTTTGTCTCTTTCTTACTGTCTTTCATTTTCCCCTTGTTGTATTTTTATTTCATTCGTCTTCTCTCTCACTGCCCTTTATAATTTCGTTCCTTAAGAATAAAAGTAAGTGAAGCTAGTGTGGAAAATCTAACTATACGCAAACTTGGAAAATTGTCCAATTGTAAATTGCGCGAAAAAACCGCCATAACTTGAACAATTGTTGTCCGATCAGAATGCGACTTTATTGACTGGAATCGAAATAACATTCTGCATCGACACGTATTTTTATCTTATTTTTATTATTTCTTGGGCTAGGCAGCAGCAAAGTGAGAATATTGAGCCAATTTCTGTAGCGTATTTTCAGAATTTTTGGCACTTACAATTACTCAGTTTTGTTCAAACGAAATTGTTTTTAAGCAATTTTTCTTTATAGTTAGTTTTGCCAGTAATTATACGTGCTTTTAGTCACTTTTGGTCTCCCTCATGTTGTCTCTTTCATATGATCGTTTCCTTTAAGTTTCTCCTTTACTCGTCCTTGTTGTCAGTGTATCCTTCTTTTTCTGCACACATCTCTCGCTCATCCCCGTCGGTCTTACTTTCACCCCTTCCCTGCTTCAACCCTTCCATTTGTCCCTGCTCCTTCCCCCCACCGCCTGTTTATCTTCTCAGCTCGTGTGTAATCCTCAAGTGCCACGTGCGTCTCATCTATTGACTCTGGGAATAAAAGGGCTCTTGACTCCGCCTGCCACTCCAATGAACTTCTCCCACGAGTTCAACTAAAAATTGCTAGCAAAACGAGGAAGGAGAAAGGATGAAGAGAAACAAGGAAGGATTTGTACTTTTATTACGGTTTTTCAACTCCTTCCTCACTTTTATTTTCCAGGCCTCTCTCCTTTCTCCAAATTTTCTCAATAAAACGATCTGTTATAGTGTACTAAAAGCGAGGAAAAAGCAATGTTTCTTCGTTTTACTTTCACCGCCTTTCTCCGCGTCATGTCCACCATGTGATTTTTTTTAGAGGAAACATGTAATAACTTTTGTGTGAGTAAATGAAGGGTGATGGTGCAGGTGAATGAATGCCTCGTTGTGATGAAATACACGCGCGAGCGTCGTGTAAACAGGTGTAATAATTAAATCAGGCAGAAGTTGTGCTGTTCGGAGTCGAGATTTATTAATCTGTTCTTGGTACTGCTTGGATGTAAAGTGACACGATGAGGATGATTTCTTCCAGGAGGAACTCGTATAGGATTCATCCTCCGCTCAATTCCCCTTACTTTGGTCTCAAAGTAAAGAAGAAGAGGAGGAAGATGATGTATGAATTTAGGAAAATATAAACAGAAACGGGAGAAGATCAAATTCATGAAAAGGAAAACAAAAAGAGGGTAGAAGAGAAAAACATCAAAATATGAGGAGAAGGAAATACGAAAAAGGAGGACAATGGAGAAAAGGAAACAGGAATACATGGAAGTAGGATACATATGTTTTTACATAGATATACGTATGTAATTACATACATAAGTATGTATACATATGTACATACTGAAGCCCGGGGAAGTGAGGTAAGTGCTTCAAAATGAGCAGAAGTTTTACTTCATATTCTCCCTGTCTCTCTCTCTCCCATGGTAATTACTGGCTGTTAAAACTTTCATGCCTCACATTACTTTTTTTTCTTCTTTTCACACACGTGGAACAGATTTTTTTCACTCTCTCCAAATGAAAAAAAAAAGAGGGGGAAAGTAAAAAAAAAAGTTTTAGCTGTCTCCAACAACAACATCTAAGTCCGACATGTGGGCTTTCATAATCTACTTCTCACAGTTCATCAACACAAGTGCGGATTTTGGGGGGGAAGAACAGAATTTCCCAGCCAGAGGACAAGATGAGTGTGAAAAAAAAAGGGATTTACCAGAAATTGTGAAAGGAGATGGAAGATGATGGAAGTGAAGAAGAAAAGTGAAGATGATGATGAGTGTGGGGGAAAAAATGAAACAAAATCCATCACTGTGGGTCTGAATGAGTAGGGGGGAAAAAGTATTAATGATGGCCTTTTAATAATCAGGAACTGTGAAACTTTCACGTTCCTTGACATGTGCCTTGCTAAGTGGAAGGTGTCCCGGATTTCTTATCCAAGAACAATTTCCCCCAACGTTTTCGGCCAATGTAAATTCGGTCAAATACAGTTTCGGTCAAAGCCAAATCAGACGAGAACAAAATCGTTACGATTTTGATATTTTAATAGATTTTAATATTTTGATAGAAATTGATCCAAAACATATTTCGGGCACTGGAATTTTGTTCAGTCACAAAATCGGTTGTTAGGAATATCGGCCAAAATAGACAAAAACGCATACAACGAGAATCCGTACAATGATATTTCGTCCAATTGTTTTCATCCAACCTTTATTTCATACAGTATTTTTACTATTTTTTACTAAAAAAGTTTCGAATTCATTATCGAAGAACATATATTTAGTTTCCTGGAACAAAATTACAGCATCGCAACAGATTACATATTTCGTTGGTTGTAGGTTAAAATGCTACAAATTAAAATCTCTTCAAAATTCCTGAGTTCAACCACAATGAAAGAAAAAAACGTTGCAACAAAGCGTCCATAATATTTAAATAATTAATTGTTGTACGGACCTGATAACACTCTTATGATTTTTGAGTGCAGCATGAAACTGATTCATGAAACTGATTCTTATTTTTGCTCGGAGTATAAACTGTCTTTTTAATGGAAATGGCATGTATGCCATTCAAATGCCCGCAGTGACTCTTGTATGAACTTCAAAAATCCGAATTTGTTTGTGTACGAAAGGGGCTGTGAGCGAAATAATTTGCGTATATACGAAATATTTTGTCCTAATTATGCCGTGACCGAAATTGGGACTGGAAAAATTAATGACCGAAATTGTTTTGGCTGAATTAAATGTGACCGAAATTGTTTTGGCTGAATTAAATGTGACCGAAAGTGTTGGACGAACTGTCCACTGGATGTGCAGTCCGGATTTCAATGAAATGGAAGGATAAGGACTTGACATTTCCCCCAACAATTTGCTTCACTTTTTCTCCACTTGAGGAAAAAAGGAAAAAAAAAGTTTGACTACTTTTCTCGCCTTTTAATTTTCAACAAGTAAAATAGGAGAAAGTTCTTTGCTGGGAAAGTTTCTTTGCTGGAGGATGCTTTCTAGAGAATTATTAGTATATAGAAAATGTAATTGAATATGTCCTCGTTAATTTTCTTTTGACATTGAAGAGCAAACGTTTCCTGATAAGTCCTTGGATTTATATCCTGGAAAAAACTCCACATTTTGCCCCCAGTATTGACTTTTCCATAGCATTAGATTAATGGGGAAATTATTCCCTCCCCCCAAAAATGGATTCTTAACTTCTGTTTTAGCCAAATAGCAATCAAATGCCTTGAGGAAAACAAAAACGGGATTATCTGGCAGTAAAAACCAAATGGCTTTGTTATTGCAAATGCTCGGATTTATCACCAATTTTGTGGGATCCATTATTGATCGCCGAAAGTCATCCCGAGAACCACTTTCCATAATAATCACCAAAGTCCTTGCATGGCCTCACAAATTTATTCCCCTGGAAATTGAAGCCGTATTTTGGTTTATGAATGTATTAGGGTAAACACAGCAAAGGGGAATTGGAGACCAATTTTGGAAAAATGAACTAATTTGGTTTAGCTTTATGGAAGGAACGATAGGGATCGGATTTCATATTAAACAACCCAATAGAAAACAGACGCTTTGGATTGAGTTTCGCTCCTCAATGCAGAAGTAATACAAAAAGGAAATCGGGACCATAAACATCTATGAATACATAATCGTCATATTTGGAAAGCATACCAACTACGAGGACTCGCCACTTTAGCAATCAATCCCTGATTCAAGCCTATAGGAATTTGTTTCTTCAAGGACAAGGAAAACGGTCGCCTTGGTTTTTTTCAAGGGTTGAAATACGGGGCGAAACCAGGGGATTATGATGAGATTGGGAATCCACGGATGAGATGCAATTTCTTTGAGAGGCGCAACAACAGATAGATGCAAAAACGAACCAGAGAACGTTGGACCTGAACGGAGACAGGACAAGCGAGACAAGCGTTGACCAGAGGCAGAGAAAAAGGATGCAAGGACATACAGAACAATACGGAAATACAAAGCAAGTGGAAGAAAGAGGAGACAGAGGAAGAAAGAGGAGACAGAGGAATAAAGAAGAGAAGCAGAGCAATTAGACACGGATAGAGAGAGAAGAAGGAAAAAAAGAGATAGATAAATATAGAAAAAGAAAAAAGGCGAAATAGAAGGGGAGTTAAAAAAGAGCAATAAAGTGAGAGAGAGAAAAGAGAAATAAAGTGAGAGAGAGAAAAGAGAAATAAAGTGAGAGAGAGAAAAGAGAAATAAAGAGAGAGAGAGAAAAGAGAAATAAAGAGAGAGAAAGAAGACAAATAGAGAGAGAGAGAGAGAGAGAAGAAATACAGAGAGAAAAAAAAGAGAGGAAAACAAGAGCGAAATAAACGAGAGAGAATAGAGAAATAAAGAGAGACAGAAAAGCGATATAAAGAGAGAGAAAAGAGAAATAAAGAGAGAAAACTAGAAATGAAGAGAAAGAGAGAGACAAATTAGAATTACAAGCAGAGAGAAAGACGAGAAAAATAGAACCAGAGAGATAAAAGAGGGAAATGGAGAGAGAAAAGAGAGAAAAGAGAGGAATAGAGAGAGAGAAATGAGAGAAATGGAGAGAGAGAAAAGAGAGAAATATAGGGAGACCGAAGAAAGACAAAATAGAACTGGAGATAAAAAAGGGAAATAGAGCGAGGGCAAAGATACAGAGTGAGAAAAGAGGAAGAAATAGAGAGAGCTAAAAAAAGGTGAGAAATATGAACATGAAAAGAGTGAAATAAAAAAAAAGAAGACCAATAGAAGGGAATAGTAACCAGAGATGAAAATAAGTATGGAAAGTCATGAGATAGCGTTAGAGAAGAGAATCCATTGTGATTTAAAGTATTCCCCACACAGACAGATCCAGCAGCGAAGCCACAAAAAGGCGGTTAAAAGAAGAATTCAACAAGTTTTATTTATTTATTTATGTCTCCAAAATTGAGAAAAAGAGCATGTGTGAATGGAAGTGGAAGGTTTCCAGGGAGCATTCGGATGATTATGACTTTTATTTGTTTCTCCTTGCCCAGGGGAAAGGAGCAATTTGAGCGGTTTGGAGTATTTTGCATGTAAGGACTTGCTCAAGTGGAAAGTTTTCCTTCCCCGTCCTTTTGTTGCACATTCAGCTTATCCTTTCATGCCCTCTCCCCGTGTGGGGAAACCACCGGGTGGAGGACAAAGGGCTTTTGAGAGTGGATGAATATTTAATAAATAATAATAGATAAAGAGAGGGAGATATAAAGTGAGAGAGAGAAACAGAAAGGGAGATGGGAGCGTCTTCATTATATTTGATGCATGCTTCCTCCGTACTTTGTAGGTGGGATAAAGGGCTGGAGACGACGAAGGATAAGGGATTGATGGGGTTTGAGCTGAATTGGTCTCTCTGTGGGGGAAGAAAGAGAAAGCCAGAGAGAGACAGAGAGAGAAATTTATTGGGTTCCAACGACCGAAATTACCAATGAGGGGACGACTTGCGTGGAACTAAATAAAATACTACAGAATTTCAATTTCTTTTCTTTCTCCAAGCTTCTCCGTCCTTCCCTTTGCTTTCCCCATGATGAATGTCTCTTGAGCTTTGTATGGGACGGCATGGGGGAAATAGCTGAGTTTTCCACTCCTTCTTTCACTGAATTATTGCTCCATCATGCACAGGTCTTTTATCCTCCTGCCAAACCAATAAGTGTTTACTGCCTCAACCAGCTCTTCACAACCTTTACATTCTCATTCTTTCCCTTTATTCTCTCACTCACTCTCTTTCCTTCCATGTCTCCTTTTTTTGCCGCCTTATTTCTCTCTCATCATCTCTTTTTCCTTCACTTTCTCTTCTCATTTTCCTCTCTTTTGCTCTCTCTCCTATTTGTCTTTCTCCTTGGATTTTAATTTCTATGTCGTCAATTATTCAATTGGCTATTAGTGCTTCCGTTCTTTCTCTTTTTCTAATTTCTTCTCTCTCCTTTTCTCATTTCTTGTCTTTCTCTTTTTCTAATTTCTTCTCTTTCTCCTTTTCTCCTTTTCTCATTTCTTATCTTTCTCTTTTTCTAATTTCTCCTCTTTCTCCTTTTCTCATTTCTTGTCTTTGTCTTTCTCTTTCTTATTCCTTGTCTTTGTCTTTCTCATTTCTTGTCTTTCTTATTTCTTCTCTTTCTCCTTTTCTCATTTCATGTCTTTCTCTATCTTATTTCTACTTTTTCTCTCATATCTGCTCTGTCTTTTTTATTTCTTCTGTTTCTATTTTTCTCATTTCTGATCTGTCTTTTTTATCTCTTCTCTTTCTGTTTTTCTCATTTCTTCTCTTTCTATTTTTCTCATTTCTTCTCTTTCTGTTTTTCTCATTTCTTCTCTTTCTGTTTTTCTCATTTCTTTTCTTTCTTTTTCTTATTTCCTTTCCTTTTCTCTCTCTCTCTTTCTTATTTAATTTTCTTTTCTCTCTCTCTCTTTCTTATTTAATTTTCTTTTCTCTCTCTCTCTTTCTTATTTCCTTTTCTTTTCTCTCTCTCTTTCTTATTTCCTTTCCTTTTCTCTCTCTCTCTTTCTTATTTCTTCCCTTTCTCTCTCTTTTTCTTACTTCTTCTCTTTCTCTCTATTTTTCTTACTTCTTCCCTCTCTGTCTCTCGTCACTCTTTATGCTCTGAGTACCTCTCACTCTCTGTGACTGTCTCTTTCATATTTGTGCATCTCTCTTTTCTTTCATTATAATGTTTCCGTTTTTCTATCTCCGCATTTATGCTTTTCGGCTGTATGTCCGTTTTTTCTCTCTCTATTCGGTTTTTATCATTATTTCTTCTCTACTAAGTTTCTATCTCTGTTTTCTCTTTCTATTCCGTCTCTCTGTTTACTGTCTGTATTCTCACTTTTTCTCTGAATGCTCTCTTTTCTATCTCTTACTCTGTAGCACGTATCTCTTTCTTCTCCAACTCTGTTTTCTCTCTCCCACAACTCCCTATCTTGGTTTTTATCAGTGTTGATCTTCTATCCCATTTTCTCGTCTTGCTTTCTTTCTTTCTACATCCCTCCTATTTTTTCCATTTTATCTCTTTCTATTTCCTTTTTGTTTTTTGTTTCTTTTCTCCCGCTATCTCGGTCCCTTCTATTTTGTTTCATCTCACACTAATTTCCTTTTTATCATTATTTTTTTGCCGTAAATGTCCTTTGTATTCCTGCTTTTTCTCCATCTATTTCCTTCCTCTTTTCTTTTCTCTCTATTTCCTTGCTATACTTTATGATATTCCGGTGTTTCCCAATATTTCTCATTACTACTGTTTTTTTCATTTGCTTGGCACTCTCTATCTTGGATTTTGATGAATGTCCCCTGCCTCTCCTTCACGTCCTATAATTTCCACTTTACTGCGTTATCTCCTTTTCATTTTGCCGTGTGAAGGTGGTTCCTTTTCCTTTCTCCGTGTGACATGGAGCTGTATTCATCTGTTTTGTTGTTCCTGGAATTTCCTCTCCGTCTCACCTTTTATGTCCCTGCCTCACATCATTCCCGTTCAACCCTCCTCATTTTTTCCTTCTTTTTTTTTGAATATTCCTTCCTTTTTGTATGCAACTCCATATATTTTGGTTCGCTTCCTCATTTTTAATGATTTACGCTTTCCAAGTTATAATTTTTCCACGTGAGTGCCGTTCCATTACACTTGTCACCATCCTCCTCCTGTCCTCTCTTTGACGTTGGTTAGGTAACTGAGCTTCTATTGTCCCGGAATTCCCTCTTCCTGCTATCTACGGACGTTTTTAATGGCATTATAGCCCCGTTTCTGCGGGATTGTGTCGCGTGTGTTCCCGGCTGTGCCTTCAAATGCCTCTAAAGTCCTTGTAAAGGTCTCTATTGGGATCTATTGGAATCTCTGATTTTCGTCCGTTCCCTTTCTCTTCTTGTCCCTCTCACCTTCTCTTTCTCCCTTTCCCTTCCGCCTTCCTTTCTTCATTAGTCCACCTCCTTTCGTGTGAGGACAAAGAGGGCGGCGGGGAGAAGAGGAGACACGCTTTCCCTTTATGTTCCTCCTCTCCTTCGGTTGTCCATTGCCAAAAACTTTGAAAAGCCTCCATTCCATGAGACACGGACGTCGTTTTGGGTTTCGTGGGCCCTAATACTTTTCCAAGGCTTCCCTCCTCATATCTTCCTTTCTCTCACTTTCAATTTCCCTCCTTTTCTCTGTCTCTCAAGTATCTCCTCACACAACTTGTTCCAATCAATTCTCTTCTAACTTTCTTTCCATTTTCCTCAACTTTTTCACGCGCTCTGTCTCTCCGATTCCCATAGATTCTTCGTCATCTACAATTCTTTCTTTCATCTTATGCCGTTGTGGCTATTGCGGTTTCCACATATACACGGTGTCGTCTCTCATTATCTCCCTTTTCCACTCATTACCTGTCGCATGGTCTCCTCTTGGTCCTTATCTCTCTCCTTGTGGCATATGCGGGGACATTTCCACTCTTTCTCTCTCTCACTTGAAATGTGCACCCAATTCTTATTATTACTACATTTTCACGCCTTTCCTCTGTCGGCTTTAATCTGTGAATTTTCTCAAGCGACACTTTCACCCACTTTCACAAATTAGCTCTGCTTTCTCCATTTCTATCTCTCTTGTTCTTTCCATTGCTTCCTCTCTTGCTTTCTCCATTCCTTTCGTTTGCGGCTTGTTTATGTCTTTCTCTTTTGATTTCTCCAATGCTTTCCCTCTGGATTTTTCTTCTGCTTTTTGCTTGCTTTTTCTCTCGCATTTTGCATTGTTATCTCTCTCACTTGCTTTTTCTCCCACATTTTACATTGCTTTCTCTCTCGGTTTCTCCTCTGCTTTTCGCTTTCTTTACTTTTGCATTTTGCATTGCTGTCTTTCTCGCTTTCTCCACTGCTTTTTCGCTTACTTTTTCTCTCGCATTTTGCATTGCTGTCCTTATTGCTATCTCCACGGTTTTGTTGCTTGGTTTTCTCTTACAAGCTGCATTGATTTGGCACTCACTTTCTCCATTACTTGCTTTATTGTTTTTCCGAGCTTCGCCATTGCTTGTATTCTCTTGATGTTTACACTGCTTCCCTTTGTTTTGTTTCTCAATACTCTCCTCGTCTCCTCGTTATCCCTCTCTTTTGTTCGCTCTTTCTCAAACTAGCTAAACTATAGTTGATGTAAAATGATATAAATTAGCGTTGTTTCATTTTATTTGTAGCAGAATTCTTAGAAACTCGATTAGAACAATAAATATCCCCTCGCTTCGAATATCCACACGTCCATTTGTTGAAGGATTTTGAATATGAAAATGAAAACTAAGAAAGTATAATAATATATTCTGTATCTGCGGGAGCAGATGTGGAAGGATGTGGATGAAGTTTCATTGTAATAAATAAAACTTGGTTGTCTTCTTCTTGTGATGCGGCCAGGAGAGATATGTGGATGGGACTTTTCCATTTATTATGTCATTTATCTCTGCCACATATGCCTTGTCAAGGGTGTCAAAGGGACGCTGTTGGTCATTCTCGGAGTGCTTAGGCGTGCGATGGCGTTGTTCCTCAATTCTCCGCTCAAATGGTTCCAGTCGCCATTTGTCTCCCATTTTCTTTGCTTTCACTCGGTGACATTCTCAAATACTGACTTTAATCCTTCCCTTCATCGATTTCGCTTAGCCGTATTCATTTTCCCCAGTAATTGCTCTGTCTGAATCTCCCGTTCTCTCCGGCCCTCATTTGTCGATCCATTTGTTAGTTGTTGTTCCTGTGATTCCTGTGATTTGTCGAAATTGCTGGAAGCTATGCAGATTCTTAGGCCATGACACACAGCCGCCTGTTTCTCTGGAATTGTTTGTCTCCGCCCTTGACAAGTTCCGTGGAAAGAAAAGGGGATTCAGGACATCAGGAACTTCTGACAGCGAATCCAGAGACGTTAATTAATTTGTTTGGAAAAAATCTGGGAATAATTGGAATGTTGTAATTAGAATTTTCTAGGAAAACCCTTCCCTACCTATTTTGACAAAGTGAGTTGTAGTACAATCAAAGAAATTTGCGGAAACATAGAGGAAGCTCCTCCTGGAGCCGTCGGAGAATACGGAGAAACACAGAATGGAAGTATTAAATATCTCATCTTTGGAGAATCAACCGGGCAAAAGCGTTAGTTAGAATCACAGAAAGGTAACTCCGGATTGATCAAAATGTAAACAAAGAAGAATTACGAGGAAGACAAATGGGGATGATCTAAGCAGTACATATGAAATTAAGTGCGTCAAACGAGGGTGAGGATCAATAGTTGATAGTACATCAATAGTACAAAATCTATTATTGTGCCTGAAGAATGCCTTTCCTCGAAACGTCGCTCAGTGCACAGTAGTTAAACATAATTTTAATTGGAGCTCTCTATCAAAAGTGTCAAACAAGTTTTGGTGAGCCTTTCTCCCTTATCCTATACTAATTGTAAGCAGTGCATACGTATAAATAGAGTAAACGAGACAAGAGACGATAAAGATGAATTTATTAAGAACATGCCGGAAATTAAACGGGACAAAATGTGGCAAAATGTGAGACTAAATTAAAAGTAGATTGCAATGCACGCAAACCGACGAATAGAAAAAACAGAAAAACAGATGAATGTACAAGCAAAACGTTCAAAAATAAGTGGAAAAATGGGAGGCGGCAACATATGAAGAATTTGAATCAAGTCAAGCAGGGAGAAAAACAGAGATGTTCAAATGAGACAGAGACAGCGAAATAATTATATCCACAAAGGAAAGCAGAATAAACAGGATCAACAATGAAAGCGAAATGGATAAAACCAAAGCAAAACACGAAAGACTAATATATACGATAAAAAATACAAGTAGAAATACGGGATAAAACCTAGCCAAAAACGAAACGAAATTGATAAAACCTGAAATACAGACCAAAGTAAAGCTTTCTAAATAGAAAGCAAAATCAAATAAAAAACAGAAACCAAAATCAATAAAAAATAGGAACCAAAATCAATAAAAAATAGAAACCCAAATCAATAAAAAATACAAACCAAAATCAATAAAAAATAGAAACCAAAATCAATAAAAAATACAAACCAAAATCAATAAAAAATACAAACCAAAATCAATAAAAAATACAAACCAAAATCAATAAAAAATACAAACCAAAATCAATAAAAAATAGAACCAAAATCAATAAAAAATAGAAACCAAAATCCATAAAACAAACAAGGAAGTAAATAGTACGTAAAATTGAAAACATCAAAAAGAAAAGGAAATAAATAGAACCAAAAAATACGTAAAATTGAAAACACCAAAAGGAAAAGCAAATACAAGACCAAGGAAGAAAACAAGTTCGATAAAACCACAAGAGTAGAAACTAATAAAAGATAAAAACATACAATCAGATAGAGTAAAATGGAATTTGAAATTAAAACAAAATCGAAGGCAAAAACTATACAAGTGAGGGCAAAAGAGGTAAAACAGAAAATAAAAAGGATAAAAGAGACAAGCGAATGTTAAAAAGGAAAAGAATGAGGAAAAAGTAATAATGCAAATAACCAAAGAACAGATCAAAAAGTGAGTAGATCAGAAAGAGTAGACGGAACTAAGATAAAGAGATGCGTGGGGAAAGTAAAACAGAAGAGCAGGGAGACAGCATGGGATGAAATGTAAGCAATGTAGATAGAGTGAAAGTGGGTGAAAAAATCTGACATGGATGCAAGGAGGAAAGATAGAAAGAGAGAGAAATGAGAAGAGAATGTTGTCATAACGAGCTTGGCTTTGTCTAACTGCAACCATCTGTTGGCTTCCTGCGGTCACAATTGTTTATGGTCGTAGCCCAAATAGGTGCATTTGTCTCCCTTTCCCTCCCTGTTTCCTTCGATTATTTCCCGCTTTCTCCACTCCAATCCTTTGTCTTTATTGTTATAGTCCTGTAGTTCCTGTTGTGACTCAAACTTTGTCAAGGCTCAACCTTCTTTTTCTCTCCTCCTGACACACATGTGGAACTTTCTTCTTGTTTTCGCCTTTCCCTTTACTTTTTCTCTCTCGCTCACTTCCTCTCAACCCTGCACATACTTCAGATTTTTTTTTGTCACGGTTTGTTGGATTCGCGCCTCGAACAAAATTTTGCACGGAGGGAAATTTGATATAATAAGTCCACCCTTTTTGTTTGGTGAGGGAAATTTCTCACTGTCTTTGTAAGCTTCTTTGCACACGATAATCGTGTCGGAAATCTCCGTGTCTCTCTTTTTCCTTCTGCTCCAATCAGCGGGCGAGAGCACTTCATCCCGTCCCGGATGACGTTCAAGTGGCGGGGTACAAACTTTTTTTGGGCTGGTGTGCATTGTTGTCGTCGTTCTCCCGCTTTCATTTAACCCTGAATTTGGGTCAGAAATTCATTTCTTTTGTCCTCTCCTACCCTAAATTCCACTTTCCCACTTCGCATTAAGTTCATATCCTTTCCATCCCTCGTCTGTCCTTGTACTTTCCTCAGGAACGCTTACAATAGTTAATTGGCGCTCTCTGTCCCCATTATACGATCTTAGCTCCCGTGCTAGATCTTTCTCCTCCTGTTTCTTTCCACGTTTCTCTGGCTTCCAAATCTTCAATTGCGTTCAGTTTTCTTTTTAAATCTCAATTTCCATCCGTTCCCGTTTTTTCTAAGTCATTTGGATTTTATCATTTCGGAAGGTCATGCTCTGTTTTTCATTGAGTATTTCTTTTCTGTCTAACCCAAACGTTTTATTTGATTTGACTGTTTTCCCCACTCAAATTTTCAGGCTTTCTTTTTATTTCAGCCACCTTTTAGTTTCTTTTAGTTTCCCTTTAGTTTATTCTCAATAATATTGTCTATTTCACTTGTACCACCATTCTCTGGCTTTCTGTTTTTCTCGTGTTTTCTCTTTTTCTTGTGCTTTCTCTTTTTCTTGTGCTTTCTCTTTTTCTTGTGTTTTCCCTTTTTCTTGTGCTTTCTCTTTTTCTTGTGCTTTCTTTTTTTCTTGTGCTTTCTCTTTTTCTTGTGCTTTCTCTTTTTCTTGTGCTGTCTCTTTTTCTTGTGCTTTCTCTTTTTCTTTCTCTTTTTCTTGTGCTTTCTCTTTTTCTTGTGTTTTCTCGTTTTCTTGTGCTTTCTCTTTTTCTTGTGCTTTCTTTTTTTCTTGTGTTTTCTCGTTTTCTTGTGCTTTCTCTTTTTCTTGTGCTTTCTCTTTTTCTTGTGCTTTCTCTTTTTCTTGTGCTTTCTCTTTTCTTGTGCTTTTTATTTTTCTGGTACTTTCTCTTTTCCTCGGGTTTTTACTTTTTCTCGTATTTTCTGTTTTTCTCGTGCTTTCTCTTGTTCTCATGCTCGATTTCTACTTCTCGTCCCGTAGTTGTTACATGCTTTCTATTTTTAACGTACTTTCTCTTGATTTCTTCGCACCTCCGACTTTATCTTTTCCCCATGCTTTTTTCGACATTCTTTCTCCAAATGTAGCTTGTCGCAAAGACTTTCTCTCTTTTTCGTTGGTCTTCTGTCTGATTTGAAAAATTTCTCCGATGTAATCACGCTGTCTCTTTCTAATCTCGGTAATTCCATAAAGCAATTTGGACATATTCCGGGTCATTGGCCTGGAATACCTTGTCCTTAATTCCCTGGAGACTGTTGTCCTCAGGAGAGACTGTGGGCGGACGGCCTTAAAAGTATACTTCTTACATATTCGTCTTCTTAACTCATTTAAGGCTCCTTCACCACACAGACAAACTCTACCTTTGTTCCCTTTTGGTGGTGGGTGGAATGTCCGTCCTTTTTCTTATTGCTATAGGTCATATACTACAATGTGAACGGAGGAAAAATAATCTTACCTCCGTCTTGGGTGACTGGATGAAAAAGTCTTTCGCTTTATTATTGCGTTTACTATTATTATTCGCTTTATTATCGCTTTATTATTGCGATTCAGTAATCTCCCAATCCCACCGCTTGGATGAGATGAGGCGGAAGGAGAAGGCGAGGAGCGCGTGGTGATGGGATGAATAGAAAAAAAGACATTTCTGAATTATTAGCAGTTATTTAAAGCTTCTTTGAAAGACCGTTCTGAATTCTCTCGTGCGCTCTCCATATTTTCCTCCCTCTCCATTTCTGACTCTTTATCATGTTGACACCATCCACATCATTTATTCACATGACTTTCACATGGATTTTTTGTGACTTTATTCCAGCAAACAAAGCCCTGATACTTGCCCCTGTGCAATGTGTGCAATGCCACGGACATGATCCTACTAGATGGTGATGATACAACATGCTGGAGAGATATTACATTTTGGAACATCTTCTTTCCCATTCCTTGATCCTGTTGACCTTCGAATGAATGGTCTGAGTAGAAAAGAAAGGCGCTTCCCATGAAATGTGATGTCCATTGTTGATACTTCAGGGGGCGATTTGTTTCGCACTTTTTTTTTTATTTGAGCAGAAAAAGGAGAGAAGTGAAAGTGGATTGATTACTGTTTGGCACTAGCCAATGTCTTCCTAAAAATTTCTTTCTCCCCTATTTTTTCCCTGCTTTTTGCCCATGTTGTATTATAACTCTAGAAAGTAGGAGAAAGCACAGGCTTTTTCCTACTTTCTCCTCCATCATTGATTTTATCTCTTACTTTCTCTTTTCCTACATTTGCCCACTACATTGTCCAGCTATTGCCCCAGGAATGAAATGGGCCGAGTTTGGTTTGGGCGTAAAAATAAGAAAAAAAATTCTCACCGATAATTTGAGCATTGGATGGTGTAAGCATAAGTTTATTGCATATGTAGCACAAGATGTTAGGAAATGTTTCCATCCCTTTCCATGTATTGTGTAGCATGAAAGAAAGGGGCCAAATGTTTTATTTATTGAGCAACAACATGTGCCATACACAAGTGGGGGAAAGGAGAAAGTAGTGGCAGAAACTTTTCTTCCTTTCATTTGCTTTCTTTTATTTTAGATGCCATAGAAAAAGTGTTGTTGTGTACAAAAAAAGCTGATGTGTCTCCCTCCAAATGACACGTGCGAGTTGAGTGAAAGCACAGGGCAATGATTATGGTTATTGTGATTATAGCTCCCATTCAACATGGCCAGAAAGGGAGCAAGTGCCGTCTGTTTTCTTCCGCCACAGTTTCACATCTCTGTCTTTTCCCCTTCTTTCATCCTTCCCAGGACTTTCACTTCATTTTTCACAATGTGACTTTCTTCCTTTTTCTCCTCTCTGACTTTCCATTTGCAACAACTGTTCCTTCCTCTGACGATGGGGATTCCATGTGCTCCGGGAAACGCACGTTTTTCTGTTGCACCACAGATTGTGGCAGTCCAGTCTCACAAGGGAAATGCCATCCCGGTCTTTGTACATATGATGACAGGCAAGCTCAGTGAGTGCATGAAAACACTGGAATCCTCAAATTTGTTTTGTTTTTCCTATTTTTTCTTCTTCCCCATGGAAAAATACTGGAGTGAGAGCAAATAATGGATAATTGAAAAGTACACAAAAAGCAGTGGTTGAAGGTCACTTGAAAAGGAAATTGGAATGTACACAGAGAAAGTTGTCCTGCGTATCTGCATACATACATATGTATGTCCTATACATGCATTGATTTTGGGCGTATTTATAGCCGTTAACGTGAACTGAAAATGTTGCGGATAAAGTGAATGCAAGGTCAAATTCGGGGGACACCACAACCACAGTTATCCTTGGAAGCACGTCATTTACCTGGGAAATAAAGCGTAGAAATTAACCGCAAGAGAGTTGTAAACAGATGCAAACTTATGCAGGGATTTAGATGATCCAATCATTTGGAGAAAGTGCATGTCACCCGCATCTGGGATGTTTATTACCTATAAAATATTATTGGGATGGTCGAAGAGAGTGCCGTGAAATGTTTTATGGATATTTCAGGGCAAACTGCGGTCAGATATATGAAAAAATGGAAATAAAAATGGCTCTGAATATCCTTAATTATAGTCATTTATTAGTCCTCGAAGTAGAATTTTTTTTCCCTTTGCAATTAATTATACATAAATTTTATACAGACTGGCCGACAACCATGTAGGATATAATTGCTCGAGGCATATACATATGTATGTGTATAGCAGTAAGTATACATGTATATACATACATGTGTTTGTTTATTGATAGGCGTATATAAGTATATAATTTTTTTTTGTATCTTGGATCAGATACGTACATTCTTCATAATTACTTTAAATTCCCCATTACCAACTTCCTCCGTTTTGGTTTCACTTGTCATTCATACAAATAATTAATTCCGGGGAAATAATTGCCCAGTTTTCCTGGGATAATTAAACTAAATTAAAATAAGTTCAAAAATACATATGTACATTTTAAAAGAATAGAAGAGAATTTAATTAACATTCCAGGAATTTAATCCAGAATAATAAAAATAAATAATAACCACAGTCAAGGCTTCTTAATTAATTGTGATATGAAAAACTACGTACATAATCATTTCATAAAATTAATTTCATCCTCATCGGCACAAACGCAAAGTTGCATCGCTCGAACGGACCTTTACGCCTTCGACGTCCCATTTAATTCAAACTCCCCAAGAATCTTGCCGTATTCGCACTCAAATTTGCGGGGGATGTAAGCAACTTTTGGTCTCAGCCGATAATGAACTTTTTGCATACATAAATAAGAATATTACTAATTTAAATAAATTTAATAAATGTTAAAATAGTGTAATAATAATAGGGAGGAGTGGTGTGGGAATGATCAAGGGGTTTTTTCCCTCCAGTTTAAATGCATTCAATACACATTGTGTGTGTGGAGCTTACAAGGCTGCAATGTAATGCAGAATAATTTTAGTCCTATTTAATTAATTATATAATTTAATGCTATCCGGGGAGGTAGGAATCTTATTTAAAGCTGTAAATGGGTCTTATCTAAATGTTTCCCCCTTGTTTCCCCTTTCCATATGGAGCACATCATACACACTTTTGCACACGAGCTCTAACATACAAAATATTTGATTATTTCCCTTAAGAAAATCTGGCAGAGTTTCTCATATCTCTCCCATTCCGCATTTTCTCACGTTTGTGTATTTTATTCATGTTTTCCAAGATTTTTTAAAGGGTCCTATTTTTAAAGGGTGGAGAAATTCCCGACTTTAACACGGACTTTCTTCGGGATGATAAACTATTTGCTCTCACTTATTGTGTTATTATTTAATTCAAAAGCAAACGAATAAGAACAATCAGTGTCTTGAATAAGACTAAAGAAACTGTATTTAGTGACTAATTTAGATTAAGAAAAATTGCACATTAAATTAATTTGGACATTGTTCATTAAAATAAGCACAATAAATGTGTACAAACTCAAGAAAATAAATAAAAGGACAATTGGTTAAATCCGCAAACACTCAAAGTAATTCAAAGAATTCAAACATTCAAAGAATTCAAACATTCAAAGAATTCAAACATCCAAAGAATTTAATTGTTGCTAGCACATTCCCTTAACGTAAAATAGGTGTAAACCTGGAGAGAGTAGAAAGAATTATCTTAAAGTAAAACAGGTTTTTTATTTTTTATTTCTATTATTTACTGATTAAAACAAATTCATGGTATTTTAAAATAATTATTATAATCTTAGTGATAAAATAAAATAAAAAAGCAATGCTTGTGGAAAAACAAATTCTAACTAGAATCTGAATTAATTGATGCCAATGAGTACATTTTTTTTTAAATATAAATTAGTAATTAGTGTTTCCTAACCGTAATTAATGATGAGGCTAAAAGAATTGATTTGAAAATATAAGCCCCATCATTTACCCCATAGGAAGAGGTGAGGGTGATGTGTTAATTTTGGTATTTGATAAGAAAATGCATGTACCTACACACATGGATAAATCCGTTTTGAATCATTAGAAAAACCTCTCTGGATTCCATGTGAACGGGTTGAGGCAGCCAGCATCATGCGAAGGCAATGTTTTTCTTCTATGTTTGTATTTTCATTGAGAAGGAGAGGAAAATGAGAGAAAAAAGGGAGGAAATGATATAATTCGGGATTGCTTTGGTTGCAAGGGAATTGAATAAAAACTCAGTGCTTTTCCCCTCCTCGAAGATATTTTCTTTTGAAAATTGTTTTATTTGTGTAGATAAAATATAGAAAAGAACCTCATCTCTTTCACCTTTCCCCCAAAGGGAATTCCATTCTCTTAAGAAATGACCCAATAACAACTTCCCATCCGTTCTTTTTTTTAAATTTTTTTTTCGTCCCCATTTTTTCGCAATTACACGATTTCTTTTGGATGATGCTGGTCCCATTATTGACTGAAGGAATTAAATGAAAATAAACCAACAAAACGTCACCTCTTTACAAAGTCTTTGTGCCCATTCTTCTTGTAATATGTATATTTCTATATATTTTTTTTTGAATGTACTTTCTCCTCAAAAATCCCTTTTACTATTACATACATTTGGGAAAGAACGGAAAAATGTCTATAGAAAAATGAAAGGGAAAAGGACCGAGTAAAAATAAATCTATTGGATGTAATGTCTTCTGTGATTTGCTCCTCCATTTTTTTTTCTGTTCCTTATGATAATTTTTTCTTTTATGTACAAAATCATTGAAGAAGAATCTAGATACAAATTTTGTTTGAAATTCTCTGAAATATGTATTTTTTTTATCTGGAATTTTGTCGTACAGAAAATTAGTAATCTAATTTTTATATGTACTGTTTTTCACTCTCAAACTACAATCCTATGGACTTTCTCCTTCTCCCTTTCGGACTTATTTCTATAGAAAAATGAATTTCTTTATAAGATGTACATATATTTTTTTGTTATCTCATTAATTAATAGTAATTATGTCTCCTATATAGAATAATGTTCAAAATATCATTATTACGTAGAAATATGTACGTACTTCATGATCATATAGAGAGAAGATATTTTTTCTCAATGCTTTACACAGAGATGTTTTTTTTTTTCAATTAGATTTCTCTTTTTTACTGTCCTAATTTGAAGTGGCCCTTCCCACATCATAAAGGCAAGATCTACATTTTTTTACGGCTGTTAATTTCCTCTTCCCTCAACTTTCTAAGTTCTGACTTAGAGCAAGGCATTTTTAATTTCATTCAAGATTTTATTGCGGATCTGCCACACGCAATTTGAATCATAATCTGATTTTTTTTGTTTTTAGAATTATTTCACCGCACGGAGGAAGAACCCCGGCGATGAACTTGAACCTTCGAGCTACTAAAACCTGCCTTGGTCAATGATGAACAATGAAAATAAGAGTATCTTACGTGGAATTACTCATTACCTTAATCATCACTAGGAAAAACTCCGTCTCGAGCAATTTGTTTTTTTTTTTTTGTCACCAGGAATTCATACGATTTGTTATTACATTTCTTTCAATGATGGAATAAAAGATTGAAATGAATTTTTGCTATTGAATTTATTTTTGCAGCATATGTGGCTAGTCCTAAAATGCTATTGGTGCACTTTTTGTAATTAAATGAAATCCTTGATTTTGAATCTTTGATTTTGAAATCCTTCAATTGTTCCTTACATGAGATTACATGGAATTTTCATTGTATTAATGTCAAAAAATAAATAAAACTGAAATGTTTCAACCGGCCATTGACTCTGTCCCGCCGAGGTTCTCAATGGAACCATTTGAACATTTTAGACAAAAGAATCAATTCTTGGAGGCCGGAAATACGCCACATTTGTGACCTCAAAAACCGTATTTTCTGTGGCATATTGATAATGTCAATAATTGTCTTCGTGTATAAAATTAGTACGTGACTAAATCCACTACAATTTTTCCTTCTCCATTCCCTTTGATTCAGACCAATGTGACCCTTTCCATTGTTTCCTGTGACCAGGAAATTCTAAGCTTTTCCTCATTATTTCTCCAAATTTTTGTGAATTGGTTCCAATTTAAAATTAATTTTTATTCAAATATTTTTAGGGGGAAAAAGAAGACATCTTCCATGTTGAAGGTGTAGAATGTAGGTATAGAATTTAAAATTTCCCTCCAAAATGAACGCTGAACGAAAACTCAATTCACATTTCCCTGTTTTGTAGCCAATATGCGGAAGTTTCTAGAATGCTTACTTGCGTTTTTCCCTAAAAATCCCTTGTTTTTTAAATTCGAAATTCAATGATGCTAGTATTTTTAGGTTTGCTATTTTTGACCTCTAGCTTCTTGTTGGTTTGACCTTGTTTATGAATATTTTTTTTTTTTTGCAAAATGGTAATATTTGCTTTATTTGTCTTTTGACAGGTGAAGGGATTCTAAGCCAAGCGACATTCTGGCTCTATGAACTCCACCTGCTGCTTCACCTTGCGACTGGAGCGACGAATGAGAGAGCGGGAGCGCCTGGATTTGGGCTCCTCCGTCTGCAAAGTATTCTTCGAGGACTTGCTACTGGATCGCCTCTTGAATGATGAGGTGTTGTTCACTTCCGTGATTTGCTTGTACAAATGCAGGAATGTGGTGAAGACTTGCTGGATATTGGAATTGGTCTTTGCACTGCATGTAAGTGATGAGATACTGTCAGGGCAGAGAGAAAGTAAAGAGAAAGAAAAAAATGACATGAGTCAAACCGGTAGGAAAAATACAAATTACTCACATGTCACTTCCACACATTTTACGCATACATTTCCCATTTTCTCCATACACATGCACATACACATACGAAGAGGAACGAGATCCGCAATCGCGCCCTTTTTACATCAAAATGAATAATACATTTCCTTTTCTCGGCAATCCAGAGACAAGCTATTTGCAGGAGGAAAAGCAACCGAGTCACAAAATGCAATGGCGAGAGAAATACATGAGGAGAAAGCAGAAGCAGGGACGTTGATTGGAACCTCAATGTCGGGAGAAAAGTAAGGAGACAGGCAAGAAGAGGCAAAATTGGGAGAAAAGAGGAGAGAGGACAAGAAAAGGGAGTAAGGAAGATATTAAAGCGGTGAGTGAGAAGGAAAAGATACAGGAAGCGAGACATCGAGGAAAGAGTTGGGAAATAGGCAAGAAACAGGAAACAGAAATAGGAAATAAAATGGGGGAGAAGTAGAAAAATGGGAGAAAATGACACAGATAAATAAAGGGGGAAAATGAGATAAAAGCAGATGTGAGACCATGGAGGAAGTTTTTTAGCGAGAAATTGAGAAGAAATGTCAAAGGGGAGAAAATACGAGAAAATGAGGGACAAGGAGCTTCGAGAGAGAAAGAAAAATAGAGTCAGCGAGTGAAAAGAAAGACAAGAGAAATATAGAGCACAAGCACAGAGAGAGGGAGAAAAGAAAAATAAAGAGAAAGCGAGAAAACATAAACTAAGCGAGAGAGAAAGCATAAATGAAAATAGAGAAAAAACAAATTAAGAGAGAAAAAACAGAAATTAAGAGAGAAAAAACAGAAATAAAATAGAGAAAGCATAAATTAAAAGAGAGTACAAGTGAATTTAAAGAGAGATAAGATAAATTAAAAGAAAGGGAAAACACAAATTAAAAGAGAGCAAAAACATAAATAAATAAATCGAGAAACGGGAAACAGAGAGAAGAGCGAGAAAAAAGAGACACCGAAATAATCGAGAAGATAATAGACAGAAAAATAGAGACACCGAAATAATCGAGAAGATAATAGACAGAAAAAAAGAGACACCGAAATAATCGAGAAGATAATAGACAGAAAAAAAGAGACACCGAAATAATCGAGAAGATAATAGACAGAAAAAAAGAGACACCGAAATAATCGAGAAGATAATAGACAGA
>JAQGBT010001109.1:0-36123 GCA_034698585.1 Disparrhopalites patrizii
AACTATACTGGGAATTATGTAGTTTTTAGACATAATACAGTTGACTAGTTTGTCATATCAGTAGGAAATATGACATTACATTTCTACCGACTGCTGTAAAGTTGCTAATTCGAATAAAATTTCTTGCTTGATTTCATTCCTTGTGGCTTAACTTTTTGTGCATGAAGAGTTGCATCAATAAACATCACATTTAAAAATACAAGTACGATGAAAAACGTAAAATAATTGTCAGCAGGCGACCTTTCTCATGGTCACCAGGTCAATCTCGAGGTCAATCATTTATAGGTCATTCTACCTGCTCTTTGCAGTAGTTACGAGTTGTATTGTCGGGTATGGCATCAATTTGCAATTAATGTCAAATAAACCGAAATTTGGCCCTATTTTGACCCATAAAAGGTCACCAGGTCACTGTTTCCGAAAAATTGAAAACAGGGTCCCCGATTTGGCAATCACCTTCAAACTTTTGCTAATTTTGATAACATTGGATTTAAACTGCTATGAAAAATCGTAGATACCCATAAATTTGACCTTTCCGGACCTATGAAAGGTCAAGAGGACAAAATTTCAAATTAAAGAAAAAAGGGTACCATATTAAACTTTTTCCTTCTGAATGACACTGATTTGGTGTAAATCGGTTGTAAAATCGGAGAAAATCGAGAAAAACGCTAATTTTGACCTTTGTTGACCTGTAAAATGTCAAGTGGACAAAATTTCGGAAAAAAGAAAAAAGGGGTGCTAGATATTGTAGTCGCCTTTCAAATAACGCTAGTTTTGTGAAACTCAGTTTTCTACGTTCTGAATAAAACGTGAATTACAGAAATTCTGTGGAATTTTTACCTTAAAACCCAGTCAAAATTCAGAAAAACATTTACTTACTATTGAAGATATCTGCCTATTATACAAACTGGCGCAAGATCGGTTGAAATCGGATAAGTAGTTTTGGAATAAATCCGAAATAACCGAAAACCCCGAATTCCGGATGACCCGGGTAAAATGACACCGCAACCAAATCTAAGGTAGGAAGGATTACTTAAATTTAAATGTTCGTCGAATTCGGCTGTAATAATTTTTATACCTTTCAAAAATCTCAATCCGAATCGGTAATCGGAATTCATCCGAATTTTTGAGCAATCGGATTTAAAATTCGAATTTGACAAAATATTAATGCAATATCTGTATCGGAATGGAAATCCAAATTTAGTGATTGGAATTCGTAAAAATAGAATGAAATATCGATTCCGATTTCGATCTTTATTGGTTGCCACTTCAGGACTGTTTTGCATAATTTGTGTTTATATTTAGGAATATTGACACAATTTATATTCATATTACCTATGGTTTTACGGATTTAGCACCCATGTGTTTCAGTTTTATTAACGATATTATGTATTACGCTACGTACATACAATGTAGTATATGTATACATACTAATTT
The DNA here is from genome assembly GCA_034698585.1 of Disparrhopalites patrizii. NCBI lineage: Eukaryota > Metazoa > Arthropoda > Collembola > Symphypleona > Sminthuridae > Disparrhopalites > Disparrhopalites patrizii. The sequence continues at coordinate 1,435 of JAQGBT010001109.1, forward strand.
CAATTTCCTTCATTTGTAGTTACTACATTATAGTATGTATGTACGAATTACATTTGTGTAATTTGTGTAAACCTCAATGAATTTCAAAGGAACTTCAGGGGGATGTTCAATTGAATTGAATTATACAGACAATTGTGAAATCAAAGTGGCTAAGTTCTACTAATATAACTTGCATATTTTCTGCAAGTTTTTATAATCAAAAATAGCTCAGTTTTAAAGTTGTCTGAACTATATTATTTGCTTTTTCACCTGTTCCGTATAACAAATAAAAATCAATCCAAATCAAAATCAGAATCCAAACGAAAAATTTGTAATCTGAATCGAAATCCGAATCGGTATTATTTTTTGGATCTCCATCCCTGCTTTATAACAACATTTCTCTACAACAACATTTTAATTGTTACGCCCTCGAACATTTAAGATGCATATTTTATGTTTACATTTCCCTGTAACGATATTTTTCGCCATTGCCTTAAGTTTTGTTATAGAGAGACTCATAACAATTTTATTTTATTTATAGTACAATTTTTATTTATAATTTATAATATAATTTATATTTATAATTTATATAATTTATTTCCTCATAGCAATTTTATTTGGCTTTCCCTCCAGTGTTGTGTAATAGAGACTTCCCTGTACGGGGTCACAGTACCAGGCCCGGGACAATGTGTTAGGTGAACCCGCAGCAGCGTAACATCACAATCTCTTCCTTTGGCTCATCTTTATATGGTGTGTGAGTGTGTGAGTGAGGATAGGGGAAAAGAGGAAGGGACAAAAGAGGATTGGGATATCATGGAATTGGGAGTATTGGATTCCATCGATCCCATCTTTAATAATGGGAGTGAAGTACTTTTGGCTGAGGAGTCGGATGCTCAATTACATTACCGCCATCCCTTCCCCGTCATAGTGGTGCTCCTCGTGGGCTATCTCCTCGTCCTTATTGTGGGGGTCGTGGGGAATTCCATTGTCATTGCCATTGTGATCAAGACGCCCCAGATGAGGACCGTCACGAATTTATTCATTACCAACCTGGCTCTCGCCGACCTTCTCGTCCTCATTGTTTGCTTGGTTCCCACGCTCATCTCCAGCATCTATGTCCGTAAGTTTTCGATTTCTCTCCCTCTCTCTCTCGTATTTCTCTTTCACTTTGCATATTTTTAACTATTTCGCTTTCTCTATTCTTTCTCTCTCACACTTTGATTCTTTCTCTCTGCCACTTTCTCAGATGCTTTCTCTCTACATCACATTCTCAGATGTTTTTTTTCTCTCTCTCCCTCTCTTTGACTTTCTCAGATGTTTTTTTTCTCTCTCTCCCTCTCTTTGACTTTCTCAGATGTTTTCTCTCTCTCTTTCACTTTCTCAGATGCTTTCTCTCTCTATCACTTTCTCAGATGCTTTCTCTCTCTATCACTTTCTCAGATGCTTTCTCTTTCACTTTCTCACATGCTTTCTCTTTCACTTTCTCACACGCTTTCTCTTTCACTTTCTCACACGCTTTCTCTTTCACTTTCTCACATGCTTTCTCTTTCACTTTCTCACATGCTTTCTCTTTCACTTTCTCACACGCTTTCTCTTTCACTTTCTCACATGTTTTCTCATTCACTTTCTCACATGCTTTCTCTTTCACTTTCTCACATGCTTTCTCTTTCACTTTCTCACATGCTTTCTCTTTCACTTTCTCACACGCTCTCTCTTTCACTTTCTCACATGCTTTCTCTCTTTTTCACTTTCTCAGATGCTTTTTCACTTTTTCAGATGCTTTCTCTCTATTTCATTTTCTCAGATATTTGCTCTCTCTCTCTTGCACTTTCTCAGATGCTTTCTCTCTCTATCACTTTCTCAAATGCTTTCTCTCTCTATCACTTTCTCAGATGCTTTCTCTTTCACTTTCTCAGATGCTTCCTCTCTCTCCTTTACGCTGATTCTTTGTCTCTCTGACTTTCTCTGATTCGTTGATTTTCTCTAATGCTTGTTCTCTCGTTCACTTTCTCCCACCCTTTCTGGCTCGCACTGTCGCTGTTTTAAAAAATTTTCCGGATGCTTTCTCTGTCTCAATTTCTCTGATTTGTCCTTTTTCTCCGATGCTTTCTCTCTCTCAGTTTCTATGATTTTTTGATTTTCTCTAATGCTTGTTCTCTCGTTCACTTTCTCCCACTCTTTCTGTTTCGCACTGTCGCTAATTTAAAAACATTTCCGGATGCTTTCTCTCTCTCACTTTCTCCGATTTGTCCTTTCTCTCTGATGTTTTCTCTCTCTCAGTTTCTATGATTTTTTGATTTTCTGTGATGCTTTTTCTCTCGTTCACGTTCTTCCACTCTTTCTGTCTCGGACTTTCGCTGATGTTTTAATTTTTTCGGATGCTTTCTCTCTCTCACTTTCGCTGATTTATTGATTTTCTCTTATGCTCTCTCTCTCTCTCTCTCTCTCTCCATTTCCTTCTATTTTTCTCTCGTTCTCCTTCTCCCACTCTTTCTGTCTCACACTTTCTCTGATTCTTTTGCTTCTGATTTTTTCGGATGCTTCTCGTACTTTCTCTGATGCTTTTGCAATCTTCGACTCTTTCGGTGACTTTGTCTGTATAAACTGTCTCTCAATTTTTTCTGCTGCTCTCTGTCTCTTTCACATTGTCGGACTCTTTCTGTGTAAAGTCTCTGTTTCATTTTCTCTAACTCTCTCTCTCTGCATCACTTTCTCCGACTCTCTCTATCTCCCTTTCACTTTGTCTGATCCTCTCTCTCTTTGACTTTCTGTGAATCCCTGCTTTATACTTTTGCTGATTCGCATTTTCAGTTTCTTTGACTATCCCCACCATCATCTCCAAATAGCTACAAAGTATACAAACTTTGATGTCTGACCGAGACATTGTAAATAGGAGATAGAAGCATTATAGGTGCCGAATTTGATTGTGATCGCAGAAAACAACTCGCGTTTATTTAGATATTATACAACTAGCGATTGTTTATATATTATGAATGTAATTACTGTCTTACATTAATATTATAACCACTGGTATATTAGCCCAGGGAAAATTCAGTCCATTTCGTTGACATCAGTTTGAATTAGAAGATTATTGTCAAGCAGACAATTTATGCACTTTGGAGGTCCCGTATATAGTCGGAATCCTTTTATGCGTATCGACTTACAGCAAATTTATGGAAAACAACACCCAAAACGTCTCGTATACAATTTAGAATCTGTTGAAGATGAAGCGTAGAGGGTATTTTTGTCCCGAATTTATTTCCCGTGTTTATATAGCAACTCTCATTCGTGTGTATACAAAAAGCGACTGCTTGGAGGTTTATGTCAGTGCCTGGAGATACTGGAGAATCCAATGTAGTGACTCATTCTGAGATTTCTGGTGCCTTTAAAGCTATGTTCCACCCGTCACTCTGAGACGGGGACGTAATGGGAGCAAGAGTGAAATAATAATAACGAGCATTGAATTATATAAACAAATTTGGGTATAGTATATCCTTATATAGGGGAAATTTGAATATGAGTATATGGCCACATCTTTATTCATGCTCCTCGTTCCAGCCTTCCTGTCAAAATGTCCTTGTCGTCTTCCTTCAAAGCATGGAAGGAATCTCATGTTTCGAATTATTTTGCTTGATGTGTAGTCAGCGTACTATAATATGGATTATAGGTTTATAGTGGAGTCTCTCTATAACAAGTCTCTTTATAATAACATTTCTCTGTAACAACTGCCTTTCCGCCCTTTGTAGATGTAAAGTACATATTTTATGTTCTATATAACAACATTTCCCTGTAACAATATTTTTTGCCCATCCCTTCAGTGTTGCTACAGGGAGACTCCACTGTACATAGTTTGCATCGTCCGGAGTTCATGCTTGGAAAACATGTGAAAGGAGGTAAAAGAGGCATAGTGAATTTAACGTAAATCCTTAATCCCACTATCCGGGATATGTTCCGATCAATAAAATTGCGAAACAGAATACCCGATTTTTGCCATGAAATTTGTTTCACCATGCAAAACTTTTTATTACTACTTAGTCCTAATGCTATAGTAGTCAAACTAGACACACATTCAAATCGCATTGGGCAGAAAATATTCATTTTCGATACATTTTCCGCTAGTCGTTCGTCACTTATTTTTAGGGCAAGTCAATTTATACTTTTTATGTGGCAAAAACATTACAGTAGAGTTTCTCTATAGCATCACTGAAGGGAAAGATTGATACAGGGAAATATTGTTGTATGAAACATTTACAATGTACTTTGCATGCACGAAGGGTGGAAAAAATAATGCTGTTATAGAGGAGTGTGTTGCTATAAAGAGTCGTTATAGAGAGACTCCATGTGTATGCTCTGTATAGCAGAAACATCCTGCTTTTTGCTGGACAAAATCACGCTTTTTATTGAACTTTCATTTCAATGTTTGAATTTGTTTGATGATTTCTGCCGAAGGAGAAACGGGCATATACTAGTAATTGCAAAAAAAATATCCATTTTACTGCAAAAATATTCTACATATTGCAAAAAAAGTATACTTTTTGTTGCGAAAAACAATTATGCTATTTATGCTCCTAAGAATGTGTGATTTTTACCACAGAATTGTTTTTCCCATGGAAATTACGCTTTTCATGCTTAGAATTTAGGCTATTGTTTTTATTTATTTTATTGTTGCATTTCAACTGCTAATTTTGGCATCAAGATCAACGAATTAGAGCAATTTTGTGTCTATTTCTAAAAATTTAGCTGTTCTATAATTTCGAGAGAAATTTTGCCATTTTTATTCAATTTTTTTGAAATATACTCTTATGTTTTTGTGTCTTTCTACGTTTATTATGCTTTATTTTTGTGTGAATCCTGAAGCGTTTAAACCTAACTTTAAAAAGCAGAACATCGTCTAACACCATTTTTTCCTCTGTGTGCTATGTATAGTCGGGTTGCCATATACTCATTAGCAACAGGTATAACAAACAATTCGTAAAACCTTTAAATTTGTAAAGAATGTTACATAGTACGGGCTTGATTAAATACATTGCAGGTGAGGTTGTGTGAACTTGCGTCATTAGCGCAAAATTTCCTCAAACAACTTTGAAAGCTCGTCATCGATATTTTAGCCGAAGTTTTTTTCAACGTCAAATCCTCTCAACTTTGTTGATACATTCATGAGCGTCTTCCGCGAATTCGTGTTTGTTTCTCCACGTACAAGTTACGTGCATGACAGGAGCACGTGCATACGTTTTTCGCAACTTTGTTCTTTGTTTAATCAGTGGTACATATAAACTTGGGCGAGCAAAACTAATTTCTCGTCCACCCCAAAGCCAGTTGGGATCTATGGATTACGACAGAAGCGTAACAAATCTCTCTTTGTTACAGCTGTGATTGCGAAAAACTATGACCTTTCCCGTCAATATTTAGAAGCTACTGTCCTTCCTACATATATTACATCACTCAGGAAAAGTTTCATAGGATGAAAGCACATATTTTTGACGTTTTTCCAAAGTTATATTTCTTTTTATTATTTATTTCAAAGGTAGTTTTTGATGCGAGGAAATGTACCTCATACGTAATATGTATTACAATCCCATTTTCGCGAAACTAGCCGGATTTTCAAATTGAATGATGGCAATTTTATTGACAGAAAGCCAGTTTTTCGGGATTTATCCACATTAGTTTAGAATGCACAAAATACTACGTGATTTCCCTTGGTTTCCACCTTTTTCATTTTTTCCAGCGAGTGGAAAAATGAATTATTTATGTTTAGCTTTCTGGAGGACTCATATCACTTTCGTTCATTTTGAACTTAACGTATTAGGACGTATTCACGAACTTGAGCAAACCAGCTGAATAAAGTTGCAGTAAAGGGCATATTTGTTTTTGCATGTAAATATGTTTGCGTATATTTTTGTACAAAATATGTACATATGTATGCGTATATTTTTGTGTAGGTTTTTGTTTATACTTTTGTATATTTATTTTTGTATATACAGTCGAAACTCTCTATAACGGTTCACCTTAAATCAGCGTATTTTCCCCGTTATAACGAAAAACCGTTATAGAGAAAAGAAATTTCTATGTTAACAACGGAATAAATTTTTTGAGGGAAGCATTTTCAATCACTGGTATAGAGAGAAAACCGTTATAAGGGAGTCCGTTATAGAGAGGTTCGACTGTATTTGGATATATACAAATCGGTATATACACGTATATTGAATATGAATAGAAATAGGGACAAATGTGTAGAAAGCTTTTACATGTAATATATACATACATATATACATACACACATGCAGTGCTTACCCGGGGCGACAAAGCTCGATAAGTCAAAGGAGAAAGGCATGAAATCAGAAGTCGTCCCTTTATCTCATGCTGACATAATGGTTGCCATAATAACGAGGCGGAATACACTCATAATTCTATAGGCACACTCCATGCTCATCCGAAGAACAAGTGTGCCACTGAATACAAGGGGATTAGCAGGTCCTCATTAGCGGAGACAAGCAAAACACGGCTTGTGTGAGGTTGAATACACTTCCCGTACAAGATTTTATAATTTGTAAACAAAAAGCACCAGGAAATAGTCCATCCCATCTAGAGTTCCTAACAGGTTCAATTCAATTTACAAGTATCAATTTGTGTTTAAATTTAAATTGCAAATTGGGAAACTTGTAGCTGCAGACACTCGTACTTGACAAATCCGGATTTTTGAGGGTACTCGAAATTGACTAAGAATCGGAATTGATTAATTTAAATGGTCGAATTCGAATTCCAAGCAAGGTCCAAAACCAATGTTAATAGAGAGTATTTTTCATGCTGGAAATATGTAGAACTTTCAATAAAAAGCTCAAACATTTAAATTAAAACGCTTGACGATCCCGACGTTTTCAGTTATGTTCAGAACTATAAAGCTGTAGTTTTTATTCACTCAACAGTGTTCCTTCAATTCCTTGTCATTTGATGTAGAAAAATCGTGTTTGCGAGTACCGTTTAAAACCCGAGGTCAAAATTCAATTTCAAGTACGATTTCAAGCTCGAACTCGAAACAAAGGTTTCGACAAGGAATCAAGGAACTCTAAATCCCATATGAATGCTTTCGTTCCCGTCTTTCTTGCTCTTTTGTGATGAACATTAGTGTTATAACAACGTTAACTAACCATCACTTTCCCCAAATTGTCATTCCTATACATATTCGGTTACATGGCCGTCCCCTGAATTCCTGGCATGAATGAACAGCGAGTTAATCAGGGGATGTTTACATTCAAATTCAAAGGGGAAAAAATCACCAGAGATTTATACATAAATAAGTTTATGTACGTTTACGGAAGGAGTGAATGTACAGAAGGATACGGGACAGTTCTATGCGGAAATAAAGAGAAAAGATTCCCGTTATTAAAATTGGATTATTTAAATTGGAAACACGTGGCGGACATACAAAGGCGTCCACAAGCTACATTTACCGTCCAGGATAACTGCTTTCTCCTTTGATGAGCACTTTAGAGGATTTGCTTGATTAACACGTTGAAGAAGTCGGAGGCAGGATGGGAGTAAGTCTGATATGAAAACTCCAGCGTCCTCTCTCTCAATTTCTTTTTGCGCTCTTATTTTTTTTTGGTTACACCAAAATTTTATGCACATAGGCTTATAGAGTTTCTTATTCGTTGCCTTATTTTCATTTCGAACTTGAAATCGTACTGTAAATGGAATTTCTAAATCTGTACTTGGATAAAATTCTGACTCGGTTTAAAATCCGTATTGAAATCATGCAGATGTTCTTTAACATGTTGAATATAAGCTTGTACGAAATTATCCTACTGGGTAATTGAACAAAGACTGCAGGAACGAATTTGAAATTGAACTTACAAATTGAAACTCGCTAGTGTATGTAATTGCGATTTCAATTGTGAAGAGCATAGTTTTTCTAGCTATGATGACAGAATACATCGTATTAGATTGGGAAAAGCAATTGATTGATAGCTTAGAACATAATTGTGAGCAAGAAAATAAGCAAAATTTGTTAAATTGGTATTTTTTAATTTGTTTTAACATTAAATTCAAGCTCAAAATTTAGAAATTGTGCGGAATTCTAGCATGAATGCATTCAAGTGCGTGTACACAAACAAATTTAACAAACTTTAACAAAAGCAAATTTAAAAAACTTTAACAAAAACAAATTTAACAAACTTTAACAAAAACAAATTTAACAAACTTTAACAAAAACAAATTTAACAAATTTTAGGAAAAACAAACTTAAACAAATTTTAGGAAAAACAAACTTGAACAAATTTTAGCATGAACAAACTTGAACAAATTATAGCAAAAACAATATTGAACAAATTTTAGCAAAAACAATCTTGGACAAATTTTAGCAAAAAAAAACTTGAACAACAGCAGAAACAAACTTGAATAAATTTTGGTTCTTAAAAGACGATGTGAATGCATCCTTTAATGTCCCCAGTGACAGATTGGGCTTGGGGATTGCCAAATATTTTTATGTGCCAGCCACTGTAAAATTTCCCTCACTATGCTCTTATATTTCTGCGGGAGGACAAATATGTCGGATTTCACTTCGTTCCGCGATAAGCGGAGGGAATTACTGAAAGTGATTGCCTCGTCTCCAGCTGTCATATGAGCTTTTTCTCGAGTCGCAAGAAGGGAAGGAATCCTGTCTATATGTATTAGTACAATATAGCGGACCTTTTAAACAACTTGCTCACGAATTCTATACGCATGTACATACATGCTACTGAAAGTATACAGTATGCATAATTAAATAATGCTCTCACGCCTTACGAGACAAATCCCGAAAATGCGGGTATTTCCCAGAGACTGCTAATGGAGCCTGTCATCTTCAAAATGACATAAAGCCCATAACAGAACCCGAGTCAGCAATAAAAAATAATTCTTACGTACTTCTGCCTTGCATAATCTTTTGACAGTTGCTGCTCTTAAAAATCCATTTGTATTTCCTCCAAAGTTACTTTTTGTCACTAATCAGATTACTTAAAAGGTCAAACTGGAGAATAATATAGTATCCAACATGCTCGATAAACTCAAATTTGATTTTTGTTTTAAATTTTGTAAGGGCAAAAGCATTGAAAATTGGAATTTGAAACAATGCAAAGGGTGAGCGCAGTCTCATGATGATCAATGTTCTTATGAGATTTAGCATGGTGAAATTCTACATTTCCATCTCATCGTGCTCAGCAGCTGAAGCAACTTTCACTATAACAGCATCCTGGGATCCCCCCGAGAGCTTTATAATGTGAACGGCTAATTGTATAACAACACTTGATATAACAGCATTTTGCTATGATAACAGGATTTTTCCTTTCCTACGCCACTTTTCTTTCACTATAACAGCATTTTCTTTCCATAACAGCATTTATCCACCATCAAGTACCCCTTTAGCATTAACGTTTTCTCTATAACAGTAGTTGAACTTTTCAGTAACAGATTTTAGTTTTAATGTTTTTTACCCAATTTTCCTTAACAGCATCTCGCTATAACAGCATAATTTCATCCGCAGATACATGCTGTTATAGTGAGAGTTCACGTATGTTTTTTCGTCCATGTCCTTTCTCTGTCGCATCTGATTTTGTTTTGTTTTTCTATTTCCATCACGCTGTCACCTCACGTTTTTCCTTTTGTAATTCTCTCTCTTGTCGTTTTTTCTTTTATAATTCTCTCTCCTGGTTTTCTTGTTTCGTTTATATTTCCCTTTCTTGTCTCTCTTTCTCCTTTCATTCTCTCTCTCCCGTCTCATCTTTTTATTTTATACTAATACTTTGCTCTCTCGACTCTTTTTTCTTTTATATTTTCCTCTCTTTCGTCTATCTTTTTTCTTTTAATATTTTCCTCTCTTATCCGTCTTCTTTTATCTTCCCTCTGTGATTTCTGACTCTTTTTATCTCTCTCTCGTTGTCTTGCTATTTTTGTCACTCTCATTTTCGTATCACTCTATTTGGCTCTCTCCCTCCTGTCTCTCCATTTTATCTTCTTTCTTTCTCCATTTTGTCTCTTTGTCTTCTGCCTCGCTCTGCTTCCCCACACCTATTCGTTTTTGTCCCTTTTAAGTCTTTTAAAAAGAGAAGAAATCCCTTGAACTTCAAGGGTATGAATCCGAAGAATGGCCTTGAACCATATTGGAATTTACAGTGGACTCTCTCTACTGAGAAATGTTGTTATGGGGAACATAAAATATGTACTTTACACCTACGAAGGGTGGAAAAATTAATATTGTTATATAGAAATGTTGTTATAAAGAGACTTGCTATAGAGAGACTCCACTGTTTAATGTATGCAGTGGACTCTCTCTATAACAACTGTCTCTATAACAACTTTTACTTTATAACAACTTTATTTTTCAGCCTTTCGTATATGCAGTGTACATGCTAAATGTTCCATATAACAACTTTTCGACATAGAATGGCTGTATATAGCGAGAGTCCACTGTATATACTCTTCCAATGAGATTAGCTTCGTTTGCTTGGCTACTGTATGTACATACTTATACCAAGTGCTATGCATGTCAGTATATAAAGTAAGATTTTTTTAAACATCGCCATGTTTTTATTCCACAGCCTGGATCATGGGCTGGTTTCTGTGCAAGACAGTTCCGTACATCCAAGGAGTGACGGTATGTGCCTCGGTGTACTCGCTCGTGGCCATTTCTATGGATCGGTAAGCATACGTAACTAAACACTTTTTGTACATGTGACAACAAAAGAGTTCCAACGTGTTTCTTTCCCGGGAATAAAAGTAACCATGAAGACAGATTTGGAAAAATAACGAAGGGGAAAAAGACTTGACAATGGAGAGAATTTAAAAATATTCGTGTCTCCAAGACAGGCTTATATGTGTTTACTTCAAATGCAGGAGAAAGCATGTGGCAGTGAAAGCACGCGTCAGTCGAGAGGAAGACCCCAAAAAAAGATTCCCAAGATTGCTTCGCAGACGAAGGGCAAGAAGAATAGTATCGAGGAAAAAGTAAAAAAAAAAGTATAAAATCATACACATGAAGCGGGGAAGGAACTAACAATAAGATATCTAAAGATAGAGAGCGTGTAGGAGAAAGCAAAAATATGTAATGCAAAAATAGGAGAAAACATAAGCGAGGGAAGAAAATATGTAGGGAGAAAGCAAAAGAGAAAATAATTAGAGTGAGCGAGACTAGAAAAGAGAGAAAGATTGAGAGCGTGTAGGAGAAAGCAAAAATATGTGGGAGAAAAAATAATATGTAGGGAGAAAGCAAAAGAGAAAATAATGAGATTGAGCGAGACTAAAATAGAATCAAGGAGAGAACGAGAATGATGAGAGTATGAACAAAGACGTGTAAGAACAAATCAAAGTGAGCGATAACCGATAGAGACAAAACTGTAGAGTCTGTTCACTGTAAGAAAAAAAGTGGGTAAATTTAAACAATGTAAAATATATGTGCACTGCCACGTTCATAATGAAGTGCGAAAGCAAGGGAAGGGAGAAGCAACAGAAGTTATAGAAATAAAGCGACAAAAACTAAAAAAAAATACAGAAAGAAAAAGAGACGACATAGCAAGAAAAATAAAGCGATGAAAACTAGAAAAACACAACCAGAAAAAGAGAAGAAATAGCAAGAAAAATAAAGCGACAAAAACTAGAAAAATAAAGCAAGAGAACAAATAACAAGAAAAATAAAGCGATAAAAAAATACAGAAAAAAGAATAAAGCGATGAAAAGTAAAACAAAATCAGGAAGAAAAATAAAGCGATGAAAACTAGAAAAATACAGGAACAAATTGCTAGAAAAATACAGCAAAAAATTGCTAGAAAAATACAGCAAGAAAAAGTAACGAAATAGGAAGAAAAATACAGTAAAAAAAAGTGACGAACTAGCACGAAAAATAAAGCCACGAATACTATAGAAAAATAAAGCGACGAATACTATAAAAATACAACAAGAAAAAGGGACGAAATTTCCAGAAAAATAGCGGCGAAAACTATAAAAATACAGCAAGAAAAAGGAACGAAATTTCCAGAAAAATAGCGACAAAAACTATAAAAATACAGCAAGAAAAATAGGTCGAGAACAAAATATAAGTAGCAAGAAAACCCACGACATTAAATAAGAAAAATGAATATATCAAAGACGTCAAAGAAAGTGTGACTACACGAGCAGGAAAAGTGAGGAAAAACGGGAGAGATTTAAGGACAGAAATGGCAATTATAATTGGACTAAGAATACGAGCGTGAGGTCAAAGGAAAAACATCAAACTATAGCAACCGAGAGAGAGAGGGCTGTACAGAGAAACAAAACAGAGAGAAAGCAGAAAGGAAAGTCTGACCCACAAACAGGAAAAGAAACACGAATATCATAAAGACGGAGTTCCAAAAATCTTGTGAGAGCTGGTGGGAATTATGTGGGTGAAAGCACACACAATAGTCTCATCATCGTTCTTTGTCGGAAGTAACCCAGCAAATAAGGTGATGACGTGCTTGCGCAAGTGGAAATAATTGTTCAAAAGGACTTTACCATAAACGTCCTTGGAATATTTTGGTCCTGGAATTTTTTTCCTTTTCTTTTCTGTCTTGAACAACAAGCGTCTTCCCATGCCCCAACATGGAAGGTAGGGATAGCAACGATCCGATTTGATCCAAAATTTTTAGTTCCATTCGTCTCAAAGCCCGAATCGGATCGAAATTCGATCTGATTCATTATGCAAATGATTTGATTCGGTTCTATTCAAACTCATGGATTGAATCGAATCATGATTCAAACGATCCAAAATATTAATTATTGGGACACATTTCCCCCCCCCCTTTTTTTGTAGATTTTAATCATATAACGAAGCCTTATAGTTTGTCACTTGAAATGAATGCAAGTAACAGTGATTGTAATATTTACCGTTGATTTAAATTTGCCGCAATATTTTGACGGTTATTGTTCTGCTTCGGTAGAATATCCAAGAATGTTGTATTAAATAATGGATCGAATGTATCGTTTTTCAGTTAAATTTTAGGAGCCGATTTACGTTTTGAATCGAATCATTTGACCCATTTTACGTCTTGAGTAGAATTATTTGATCCGTTTTACTTCTTGAATCGAATAATTTGACCCATTTTACGTCCTGCGTCGAATCATTTGATTCGTTTTACATCTTGAATCGAATAATTTGATCCGTTTTACGTCTTGAGTCGAATCATTTGATCCGATTTACGTCTTGAGTCAAATCATTGGATCCGTTTTGCATCCTGAATCGAATCATTTGGTACGTTTTACGTCTGGAATCGAATCATTTTATTCGATTCAATATTCACGGTTTCAAATCGAATCAAATTTTCAAGTACTTGCATTGTATCGAATCGGCTTCAATCGAACAATTCGATTTACAAAGGAATCGTTGCCATCCCTAATTGGAGGTACAGTCGACTCTCACTATAACAGTCCTCTCTATAAAAACACTCTCACTATAACAGTACTCTCTATAAAAACGCTCTCACTATAACAGCCGTCTGGGATCTCCCCGAGAGCTTTATCAAGTAAACGGCTCCTCTATAAAAGCACTTGCTATAACAGCAATTTGCCTATAACAGCAGGTTTTCCCTTCCCTAGATCACATTTCTCTCACTACTATAACAGCATTTTCTTTCTATAACTGTATCCAAATAAGATCAAATACCCCTTTAAAATTAACTTTTTCTCTATAACGGCACTTCAATTACAAAATATCGCAATTTTATTCTTTTTTCAACAAAATTTTTTTATTTTGGAAAAATTGCGTAAATATTGAAATCATCTATTAAATTATCAATACTATATCTGAAATTGCTTTTAATTAATCAATATTATTATTTTTTCCCACAGTTTTCTATAGCAGCATCTCACTATAACAGCACAATTTCATGTTCAGATAGGGTGCTGTTATAATGAGAGTCGACTGTATAGAACAACCTTGTTCATGCTAGAGATATAGCATATAGTAAATTTGGGAATCTTTTATAACATTTTTAGCATTGAATTGTCAAAATTTGACCCCAGAACTTCCCTTTCAGATTCCTCGTCATCTGGTTTCCCTTGCGCTCACAAATCACCAAGAAGAAGGCAGTGTTTGTGATTGTCCTGATTTGGACGTGGGCCGTCACTTTAGCCCTCCCTTGGCTCCTCTTCTTCGACCTGGATCACGCGGATCCCTCTCGGCCCTCAGTTGAATTTTGTGTGGAAGAATGGCCGGAGGGCATGGATGGAAGTATTTATTTCGTGGTGGTAAATCTGATCATGTTCTACCTCTTCCCCCTGGGCGTCATCTCCCTCTGCTATTTCTTCATTTGGCTCCGCGTCTGGAGGCACAATGACTCCAAGGATCTCTCCAGATTGGCTCTCATCCATGAGAAGGCGAAGGTGGCCGTCCTGAAGATGCTCATGGTCGTCGTCTTCGTCTTCATCGTCTGTTGGCTCCCTCTCTACGTCATTTTTACCCGCCTCAAACTCTACGGGGTGGACACGGAGGAGAAGGAGAGGATGAGCTGGGTAATGCCCATCGCCCAGTGGCTGGGCGCATCCAATTCCTGTATTAATCCCCTCCTCTACGCCTTTTTTAATGCCAGGTTCCGCCGGGCATTTTTTAGGGTGTGTCGGGGATGCTCCTGTGATGGCTTGAAGGCCTGGTTTTGGGGAAGTGAGTGCGGCGAGGCGATGGACGATCGTCGGCGGAGTTCCCGGAGGCTTCGGGGCGGAGGTCTCGGAAATCGTCGTCCCAATAAATGGCCAGGGGTGACGACCATCCATGTGAACTTTAAGAAAAATCCCGACTCGGGTAGCTTAGACTTTTGAGGTGAATTTCGGGGTTTCATGTTTATCTATATGTAATAGAAAAATGCACAAACGGAGAGAATGAAGGGACAAAAACAGTCTGTTAGACCACAGGCCATAGAGGCCATGGTATTTATCGGAGTATAAACTGCAGATTTAAAAAAAAATATATGTATCTATATACCTATACACATAAATGTTTTAAGCAATCAAAAATCAAATTATGAACAAAATTTTATGGAGTAATATATTAAAAAGAATTTACCAAAATAGGAAAGTTAACTGTATATTTTATTTAAAACCTAAAAATTAACGAAAATTATTTGTAAAATTTCTTGAAATAGCGTATACATATGCACTCATATCAATACCAGTATTTACATACTTATTACTACCTATACTACAGTATATCATTATACCTATAAATACGGCACTGCTTCTCGGAATTTGGATTGTCCAGTACCAAATTCTACTATATTTACAATTACAGTGGAGTCTCTATATAACAACTCTGAAGGGAAGGGCGAAAAATATTGTTACGGGGAAATGTTGTTATAGAGAGACTCCACTGTATATACAAACGCTATAATAATTTATTTACTATTTTACATACCTATACATACATATATGATATATACTTAATTAATTTATATTTAATTTAATATGTAATAATTAATTTATATTTAATTTAATATGTAATAATTAATTTATATTTAATTTAATATGTAATAATTAATTTATATATACTTATTAATATTATAATCTATTGCATACATATAAATCTTTGTAAACAGTCGACTCTCCCTAAAAACGGGTCTCCGTATTGTTCCAATAACGATTTTTGCACTAAAACGGTTCTGAGAAGTCTCCCAGAAAGGTTTGCGATTCTAAAAGTTCCCTATACATAGGTATGAATATATACATTAGATGTATTTTAATACGTTAAAATAGCATAAGAACAGTATCAGGATGTATTCATAAAAATACATCCTTTATTTTGTTTATACTTTATATTTTATTTGATAAAATAAGGTAATTATTAACTATATATACTAAAAGCAGATGCTAAATCTAAGCACGTCTTAACGCTAAACTAGATTAAAAGAAAACTTGCAAATCTTAGATACCGCTAAGATTTGCAAGTTTTCTATTCAATCTAGTTTCAACTCAATAATTCAATAGAATATTCAATAGAATTCAATAGAATAGGCAGGAACAAACAATAAAAAAGCAAAAGAGGTATTTATGTACATACGTATATAGAATGAGAAGCGTCTGTTTAATTTTTAATCCCCCGCCTTTTTGTCCCTGAAATTCTAGTTAATGACGCATTGAGTCAGTAATTTATGTCCAAAAATGTTATTTTGCTTCCAGCAGCCATCAGAATAAAATTGTTCCAGATCGGAAAAAAATGCAAAGTTCTATGGCGTGAATGTCAAACGGTTTTGCACGTCCATTTTATTTCCACCGCGCCCAGTGGCATTTATTGAAATGAAAGTTCTGAAGAGTTTGTTTCCAGTTCACATTGCTTTATCGTATTCCAGCTGCAATTCCGTCAAATTCCAGCTGAAATAATGTAAGTAACCTCACAAAATGGGAAATGAGGAGAAGCAAACAAGCTCCTTTAATATTCTGTTGATTGTCTTTATTATTTTTAAGTACGTAACTATATTATATGTATATAACCCGGAGGCAGCACACAAGCTTTAAGCACTTAAATATAACTACGGCGTATTACCAATAGGTATACCTATCAAAGTCTTTGGCCATGTACATATGTACATATACGTATAGCTACAGTGGAGTGTCTCTATAGCATCACTCCTTATAATATCATGCTCCCCATAACGCCAGGGATTTGCACAACACTTTGTTCCTAGAATGCGTAATAATTGTGTTTTTTTTAATAAAAGCATTCAAAATAAAGTTATAACAAAATCTTGGGTTCCCTTCGATGCTCTTATACGTCACGGTACAATTATACGAGATGGAAATAAGACCACTAATTGGAAGTTGCCTCAAGCCTAAATTGCACTCGGTGTCGGTGCTAATGATCATGAAGTACTTCCGAAGAATGCATAATGGCTATGGCACGCTTCTGTGGTGAGTTCTTTGATCCTTGACTATCTGGACGACATTTGCGTAACGGCCAACACCAGAAATACCCCGAAGACAAGACAACTCACTTTCGGCTTCAGCCCATGAATGTGCATACACACACCATGCCATCACAAAGCATGTATGCGTGCATATCCTCGTTTAAGAGCCAAAAGTGACTAAAAGCACGAAAAAATAATGGCAAAACTAACTACAAGCAAAATTCTTGAAAAGTAAAAATGACTAGTTGTAAGTGACAAAAATTCTGAAATACAGATATGCGCTACAGAAATATGCCACACAAATTGGCTGAATGTTCCCTCCTCGCTGGTACGAAGCCTAAAAATAAGATAAAAATACTTGTCTGTGTAAACTTTTATTGTGATTTCAGTCAACGAAGTCGCATTCTGATGGGACCATAATTGGCTATATTATGGCGGTATTTCCTCGCATAGTTTAAAGTTGGGCATTTTTAATATTTTTTGAACTGCGCACCGAAAAATACACCATAACTTAACGAATTGTTGTCGGATCAGGATATAACTTCATACATAGAACGGCAATAAAATTATGCACCAATAAAAAAGTTTTATCAAAGTGTGAACAATCAGCCAATTTCTGTAGCGTATTTGTATTTTCAGCATTTTTGGCATTTAGTCAGTTTTGCTTTGAAGGAATTTTGCTTGTAGTTTTGCCATTAGTTTTACGTGCTTTTAGTCAGTTTTGGTTCTTAAACGACCATAGGTACATGTATTACCTGCTTATACATAATACCTTAACTTATAAACATTTTTATATACATAAATCTATATATAAGTCATCTATAGGTATGTCTATTGTATAGGACAGCAATTATGATGAAACAAACTCCTATTTTGGAACCCACAATTTAAGAACAGAATCATCGCCGACGTAAATCATTGTAATTGCAAGCTTATAGAGTTCCTCATCGATGGTTTTCTTTAATTTAATTTCGAAGTTGAAATCGTAAATGAAATTTAATTTTCAAGCCGGTATTCCGACAAAATTTGAAGTCTGTTCAAAACTGAAGTTGAAATGAAATCAACTGTCAAGTTTATTCCATAGAAGTCATTTACTATAGTAATTTAAATTGTACTTCAGGAATGAACTTGAAATTGAACTCACAATTGAAACTCGCAAGTACAGTAGCGATTGCAATTGTGATTTTAAAAGCCTTCTGGACAAGATGACAAATGACAGTATATCCCCAGTTTCCCCAGAAGAAGTATGTTCTATAGAATCGTGTTTTTTTTAAAAATTAATCTTTGCCGTAAAACAAATTCTACTGTAGGTTTGCTTTAAAAATTATTATTTTTATTATAAAATTGTGACATTATCCTAACGAATTACATATGACTTTTTCAAACATAAAAATTATTCAAAAATGACCGCATTTGTGTCCTGTTCCTCGTCATCGTCAGTACAGTGGACTCTCGCTATAACAACCCTGAAGGGAAGGGCAAAAATGGTTGTTATATAGAAAGGTGGTACATATATGGAACACTTAATATGTATACTACATATACGAAAGGCTGAAAAATAAAGTTTTTATAGAGAAAAAGTTGTTATACGGAGAGTTGTTGTAGAGAGAGTCCACTGTATTTCTTTTTTCGTACTTTCAAGACAACTTTTTGCTCATTTACTTTCAAAAAAGCTCTTTGCTCTTAGAATTAGCTATATGCTTTATGCTTTTTAAATGAAAAAACAGTCCTAAGCTGGTCGAAACTCGCACAGTGTAACTTCCTATGGCTTTTAATTCGGCTTTTGGTGTTCTTTTATGCTTTTTCTGATTTTGGCGTACTCTAATTGTATATTATGCAAAAGTATACATAAAGCATACACTATATACAGCACACAGGCCTGGGCTAATCAGTATACTAATAACTACGGGTATATATGTACAGTCGACTCTCTCTATAACAGTCCCTCCTATAACAGTACTCTCGCTATAGCAGCAGCAAAAAAATGCTCCCCTCAAAAACTTTCTCCAATTGCTAACATAGAAATGTCAGTTGGCTGTAGCAGTTTTTCGCTATAAGAAGCGAAATTTGATGCTTTATATAGGGTGCTGTTATAGCGAGAGTCGACTATATATAATTTTTATATATATAGATAGATATGTATAGATATGCTTTCAAAATCCTTCGTTACTTTCCCTCACTTTGTATTTAAATATACATACATATATACATATGTACATATATGTAAGCGTCCTATAATTCTGCAGCCTCTCGCATCCCTCATAAACACGTGCGTAGTGTATACATACAAAAGACCACAATAAAGATGCACCATATTCATTTCTGTACATTTCCCGCACACAAAATCCTTCGTTACGTCCTCGTTTCCTCAAAAGGCATCAACAGGACTTCAAAGGGAATGTTCAACTGAAAGAAATATTTTTTATTCCATTCACTGGGCAGGACGGAGAAAATTCACGGGTGGTATAACAGAACCCTGGAATCCACTGGCTATAATAGAAAAATTTAATCAACATTTTTCCCGGAGTTACAATCTCGTCCTCATGTATGCACACAAACGGAAATTACGGTGGAGTGAGTGCTTCCGAGGAGTAAAAGAGTTGTCAGAAAAGGATAATGAAATTTCCTCCCGACACGACATTATAAAGTAGGCTCTATTATCACTGCTCTATTTCGGCACTTATTACACAGCCAAAGGGAACGAATTACAGTCGACTTTCTCCATAACGGGCCTCCTTATAACGGCTTTCGCACTAGGGTGAGTGCGCCTAAAGGTGACATAGTTTCGAAACAAATTCATTTTTCTGACAGCGTGCCTACGAGAGGTTTTATTGCTTTTTGAATTCTAATACGCTGAAACGTCGTTTACAAATTCATGTGCTTTTCAACAACTTTGAGGCTCCGTATAGTAGAGAAATAAGTCAAAATATTCGAATAGTCGAAAACGTCGATTTGCCTAAAGTTGACAGTTGGTGATTTTAAAGGTGACTACGTGTACACATTATGATTCATGTGTATTTTCCCGAACCTTATGTACTTGCAAACCATTCTGAGAATATAGAATGGCTCAATTCAAAACTTTCCCCAAAATATAATGCAAAGCTAAAAATGAATATTTGCACAGCCAAAATACGACAATTATTTTATCGTGCAGCCTCAGTTATTTCAGGCTGTGAGTCATTATGAGGGTATCCTGGATTTCTCTTCGTCGCAGGCCCGTCTACAATGTAAATGCTAGTAGCTAAATAAATTGCGTATGGGATGAGAAAAATATACTGCGTCACCTTTTGGAACAGAAACTATGTCACCTTTGGGAACAAGAGCAAAATTCATCCTTCTTTACTAAATATTTTCTAAAAAGTTAAAAGATTGTTTCGGGTGAAAATAAAACAGCAATTGCTAAAGGAATTAAGTGCAGAGTGGCATCCGTCAAATATGAGCTGGTTCTGGTGGAAACTGTTCTTAGGAGAAACGATTGAAATTTGATAATGAACATTTGACTGATGCGTTTAACTGGGAAAATGAACTTGCATCCGGTCGTTCTCTGGCGCGAATTTGAATTTAGCGCCAAAAATAATTGGTTGTCTGCATGACCTCAGGGTCAATGGTGCTGCATATAAAAATTAATATTTGTCCATTCGTTGTGCTTGCACGGAACGTTTGTGACCTTTACGGCAACTGTCACCGTTAGGCGGACTGACCGTAAGGTGTAACCGTGTTCACAAACTTTGCCAAGAATTTTGCAATGACAAAATTATTCTCTATCACGGATTCTCTGAAACGGTTTATTCTCTATATTGTCGACTTTCTCTATAATGGTTCCACTTATAAATCAGCACATTTCTCCCGGTATAACAAAGACCGTTATAGAAATTAGAACTAGAAACTAGAGCAGAAATTACTATGTTAACAATTGGAGAAAGTTTTTGAGGTGTTCATTTTCTGCCATCTTTATGGAAAGAAAACCGTTATAAGGGAGCCTGTTGTAGATAGACTCGACTGTACTTCTCTCTATATGCAGTGGAGTTTCGTTATAACAACACCCAACGGAACCCAAAATATTGCTGTTGTAAAAGGAATTCTGTTACAGAGAAGACTTTTGCTATATGCATTCCATATGCGAGCTGCGTGAATTTTCTGATGTTATAATGAACATATTGTTATACCGCGGGCTGTTATAACGCGACTCCACTGTATACGGATGTTTCTCTCTAGCTTGGAATTCGCCTCAATTTCCTTTCTTTCACTAATAACAGTTTTAGTTTTAGGCAAAACCCCTCGCATTCTTCTCTCTTTATATGTAGCGGTTTATTACCATGAATCCCCCACCATTGAATAAATTTCTCTATAACGGTTTTGTATATTATTCTCCATATAACGGTTGGTCTATATAACAGCAAAATGGAGCTGCTTTTTGAGAAACCGGTACAGTGGAGTCTTTCCTTAACAGTACTCCTTATAACAGCATGTTCACTACAACGTCAGAAATTTCGTTGCACCTTGTACATCGAATGCGCAATAATGATGTTTTCTATAGCAGCATTCCTTTGATACATAACGGCAAAATTGGGGGGACTGTTTGATGCTGTTAAACAAAGACTTCACTGTATAGAGAGAGTCAAGTGTACTTGTCTTGGAAGAAAGTACTCGGAGACTTAACGCACCCAGAAATGCGGCAGGATGTAGTACTATACAGTGGATTCTCTCTATAATAATTCTCCTTATAACAGCTTTTTCTGTTTAACAACTTTATTTTTCATCCCTTCGATTATGCAGCATACATATTAAATGTTCCATATAACAACTTTTCCGTAAAACAATTATTTTTGCCCTTCCCTTCAGGTTGGTTATAGCGAGAGTGCACTGTGTATACAAAATAATTTATAGCGTATAGCAAGTAAAAACTAGTACATTCTTATATTTATTTCTTCCATTATTGCATAAAATATGAATAATGTATAAGGAAATATATACGAAATAAATTCTGATCGAAAGCGTACGTAATAATGTAAGCAAAAAAGTCAAAATCGAAACCCGTATAAATACGTTACACAAAATTCTAATGCAAAAACTAGACTACATGCTGCACAAAGGCAACAAAAGAGAACAGCAACTACAAACAATTCTCGCATGCTCAATCTATCGGCATTTCCCTTGAGCCGAAGGGTCTTATCCCAACCCACGGCTCCAGAATTAAATTTCCGTGCGAGCAAAATGGGAAATAAATCCGGATTTGTAAAGCATATCAGTTTCTCCCGAGCCATGAAGTACTCGTACCACGTGGTAAGGATTCCGTTTTCAAAAATAGTTTGGAAATATCCCTGGAGAATCCCATGCATGAAATTTCTCTTGACACCAAACAACCGCTTCCTGGAGAACTCCCTCAGTTTCTGGGCTTTGGACGTCTTCATGGAGGAATCGGATTGAAAGGTCAAAGCATAAACGAGTACGTGATGTTCCATGCCAAAATAGAAATGATCGGGTAGGCTGCCATTAAACATTTCGGGGAGTCTTGTAATGTCCACATTCCTTGCGATTAATCGGTTTTTAAATTTCTGTAGAACCTTTAAGACCCGCCGATCCGTGTACTTTAGAGCCTTCCGTATTCCCTTCATTTCCGTGTGGAAAAACGATTTGCCTTCGGGGTTAGCTTTATCCTTAAAGAAATTCGTTATCATTGATTGTTCCAATTCCAAAATCCCCGCCAACGTCTGGGGCAATGTGGGCGTGGTCCTGGCGGTGAGGAATGAGTGGACAAATGCCTTGTAAAATCCCGTCAGAAATCCGGCCATGAGGATCCAAATGAGCATGATGCAGCCCAGCCTCGTCCCAAGCTTTTCCAGGCACCTCCGTTTTGGTAGCATGCTCTGATCCAGGAGAAATGGGAGGACTTTTCGCAGGGACCAGCAAACCAGCCAGAATCTGGAGTGTCTCACAGCCATCGGTTTATCGTCGATGAGCAAAACAATCATCCAAGTCACGAAGGCTATGGAACACCAAAGGGATAGCCAGCTCCGGCCTTCCATGACGTAGATCAGGGCCCAGGGAAGCCTCTGAGGATGCTGGACCCAAGTAAAGTACACGTCATACGGGTATTCGCTGCCCCCAACCAACCCAAGCTTACTTTGGGGCTGTCCGAAGATACCAAAGATGGTCCTCCCAGAATGTTTCCAGATCACTATTTCCGAAATAGAGCCTTTTGCTTTGGCGCGAAAAGTAATGTTCTGGATCTTCCCCAGAAGATGCATCGGACAAATGCTGGGGCGGCTTCGAAATCGTCGAAGATCGCAGTCAATGTCTGCACTCGGTAACGAAATTTGGGTGAAAATGAAATTTTGGGGCTTCCGTAAATTCATCTTTCCTTTTGCTTCCTTGACCGAATGGAAATCCAGATTTCTCAGGGGAAATTCGAACGGGACATTTTTGTGGAGGAGGCAGCGAATGCACAGGGCAAGATAGGCTTTTTCGGGTCGGTAAACGATTAGGCCGCGGATGTGCGAGAGGAAGTTTGGACGTCGGAGATTTTGTGCGGGCTCGCCCATTAGGAATGTGACGTCGAAATTTGGCCGATGGGCTTTGTAGGCGCGAATCAATTGTGTGAAATTCCCGCTAGGTGGCTGGCTGATATACACCACTTGGACATTGTTGAGGCAGTGTCGCTGTACATCTGCGCATCGGCTGCCGGTACTGTTCGATCTGGTCTGGGTCAGGATGTGAAAGTGCAGGGTAACTGGCGTCAATAATTTGGAATATAAAAGTCCTTTATCCAAAAATTCCACTGCATTTATGAGGGTCGCATTTTTGAAATGGATCATTTCTACAAAACATGTTGAGGAGGAGAATATTGGTAGCTGCTCCGTTGATAGAGAAGGTGAGATTATAATTTTGCATTGAACAATGTTTAGATACAGGACAAATTTTGCCCACAGATAATTCCCTCCCATCGCTATAGCAGCGTTAAATTAGCAACGGGATTAATGGATTAATTTATAAAAGGCTGAAGTGAGAATTTTGTCCTTGGCAACTGCGAAAGGACGAGCCGTTCTGATGTTCGCCATGCAGCTACGGACCATGTAAAACATATAATGATATATTTGTATATATTGAAATTTATATTTTTCGTAAATCTTTATATTATTCAGTATTTATTTCTGTCGAAATGAAGAAACCAGCATGTGTGAATGGTAATAGTCAAATACAGTAGTCTCTCTATAACAAGTCTATTTATAACAACATTTCTACATAACAGCATTATTTTTCCAGCCCTTCGTACATGTAAGATGCGTATACTTAATGCTCATTATAACAACATTTCCCTGTAACAATATGTTTTCCTCTTCCCTTCAGTGTTGTCTCCATTGCAGTGTGGCTGTATAATGAAAAGCACACATCATTCATGGCCAAAATGAGAATCAAACAAAGGCCGAAGCACTTTCTTAGCTTGAGGGATTTGAGCATAAATTTATTCCAGCGTAATGCACAAAATTGTTTGGAACAAAAAATTTGGCAAACAGCATTTTGCAAAAAGTCGATTCAAATATATTAAACTAAGTACAAGTGTCCATTAAGGATACTAAATAAAATTAAGCGTCCCCTTGACATTATAATGGCACTCTTGCCAATGCTATTTCATTTCGTGCTTCCACTAATTTAGGGATGATTAATTATTTTAAATATCACGCTATTGTTTCTTTCCGGAAGTCATTTTCTCCATGCGTTTCGTTGTGCAATGTTAGTTTCTGTACAAATCCCGTGAAGGTAATTTGCTCAGCAATTAAAAAACTTGTAGTCAAAGTTGGAAAAAAACATTTGATATTCTTCAGAAAAGAAACATTTGAAATCCGGTTTAAACAAACATTTAATCTAACAAAATAACGTTTTTATTATTGCCGTTAAAATAAAAGTGAAGGATTGAGATTAAAAATGAGCATGGCATGGTATAAATTGAACCAGAATACGCTTACTTATGTCTTTCATAGTCCTGAAGTAGACCAAACAAAGGCTTTTGAAAATATCCTGTCTGCAGAATATATTTGTAATTATAGAAAAAAGATTAAGTCCGTCATGGTATTGATTCTAGTGGTGATTTGTGGGCTGATAGGGGTGAAGCTCATTTAATATTTGCATTTAAATAAACAAGACACTTTGGCGATCTTTATAAATATTTGTGTATACACAAATTTGTCTATACATAAATTGATATTGAATTATTTGTCGATATCTTAATTTTGACCCAATTTGCAGACAAGCCTTGGTGGCATGGAGCAGGAATTCATGTGCAAAGGCTCAAACATGCAATACAATTCCACGCAATGGCAAGAACTGAACGACTGCCTGGCCACTTATGGGCAGAAATCAATCTGGAAGTTGAAGCCCGAGGATTTCCCTGTAAGTTAAATTCTTATCTGAATTTTTGAATAGCACTAAAACCTCTTCACATTTTATTCAACTATAAATTAATATGAGAACATTTGTTTTTTCCATATCTTCTAGTGCTTCGCAAAATGCATGCTAGTGGCCAGAGGATTTGTAAGCACAGAATTTTCATTTTTAATCCCGTATTATATACAGAATTGGTGGGCTACTGGAAATGGGTTCGTAATTTTTAATTTGATGTGGGAAATACATACATGATATTTCTGCAGATATCTGACGACGGCCAAAACCTTGTTTTACAACGGGTCTTGGACTACGTCGAAATGGTTGTTCCGGACAAAGCCAAAGAGAATATGAAGCAGAGGCTAGGGAAATGCGTGACAGATCATGGTATGTTAACGTTTATTGGCATATATATGCATTTATTATCTGAATAGCAAGGCAAATTTTGGTCTTTATTACGCTATTAGTACAATTAAATATGTATCAAACCATATGCTTGCTAAAATTTTAAAACTTAAATTTGTATAGGTAAATATACGCTTGTTACGGCTTAAGAATTTATGTTTTTACCGGAAAGCGCTTATTATTACGCTATAAACAATTACGCTTTACACGAGAAAATGATGTCTTTTATTTTGTAAAAATTTATCACAGAAACATTATAATTTCGTTGCAAGAAATTATGCTTTCAATTGAGGGTATTTTTTTTGTATTTAAAAATAATATGAAGCTACAGTGGAATGTCTTTGTAACAACATTTCTCTGTAACAACATCATTTTTCCAGCCCCTCGTACATATAAGGTGCATATTTAATGTTCTATATAACAACTTTTCTCTGTAACAATATTTTTTGCCCTTCCCTTCAGAGTTGTTATATAGAGACTCCACTTTGGCATACAAAATCAATCGATAACAACAATTTTGTGTTTGTTAATACATACCATTTTTTTTTGTAATAAAATGCATTGGGTTCATTTATAGGCAACAAAATCCGTGCGGATCAAGACACATCTTGTATGACGTTCATGGAAGTCGGAGCTTGCTTCCACGATTCGTTTATGGAGGTACAACACAAATTTGTAGTCATTATTTTTTTGGACATAGATTATTATCTTTCATCCCTCATGTGCTTGCTTAAATGATGTCAGATATATCTAATTAAGTTTATCATCTATAGATGATAAACAGTAAAAAGAGTAGATGATGTCAGTAAAAATTTGTCCATATTCTTATTTTCATACGTTACAGGGCTGTGTCGAGTGATTACCAGATAATGGAAAATTGATTCCAGGATGCCAGTTTCCCGTGCTGCTAAATTCAATCAGAGTCAAACTCTATATTTGTTTAAATGATTATAATGCGTTTTTATGTAATCATTAAACAGAAACAATGGAATAAACAATACCGGGACACTTCTCCCAAAAACTCATTTCCTTTCCTTTGTTGTAGATTAATGCATTTTTTAGTGTTTTTGAAATTTTGATCAGTAAGGCGACCCAAAAGCATAAACGAGCATAAGTGATTTCCGACCCTGGGACCCTATACTAGATGGATTCCCCGATAGTCAAAACCCCCAAATCCACATTTTGTTCATTTTGGAAAAAGCATAAATAGCATAATTGACGCCAAAAAGCATAAAATGGGCATATTTCTGTAAATTTTGGCATAATTTAGCGTAATGTGATTTGCTGAAACAAGCTTTCAGGAAAATCAAATGGATGGCAATTCTCCAGTTTTTGAAAACGCCGGCATATGAAATTGCCTGTTAGGAACCAGAGTTGTTTAAAAAGTTTTGTTCCACGTATCCTCTTTTATGCAATTTGGGTCGAAAAATCACAATGCATCGGCCCAGCACACAAATTTGTTAGCCTGTGCATGAGAGAAATTCTTTATTGTCTCACTTATCCTACCTTTTGTCTCTCCTTTCCTCAGCTTTTCTCTTTTTTTGTCTCCCTTTTCCACTATTTTTTCCTCTGCTTTGTATCTTCTCCACCATTTTACTTTTGTTCTCCTTTTTTGTCTCTTTTCCACTATTTTTCTCTATTTGGTTTCTCTTTTCCTCTGTGTCTTTAACTCTTGCTTCGGCTTTTACCTAACTTTTCGTCTTTTTTCGTAAATTTGGCTACCTATTTGTCATATTTTTCCTTCCTCTTTTCTCTCTCTTTGTACTCGTCTTTGGCGGGGCTAAATTTCAGCAAGGAATGACATAATGACATCCAAAAAATTATGAAAAAAATATGAAAATATATGAAAAAAAATATGAAAAAATATGTCCCTGAACATTTAAACAATGTTTTAAATTTTGAAATTTTAAACATAATTAAGGGCATTAACGAATTTTGAAAAAGCATAAAAAGCATAATTGATTTCGTAAAAAAGCATAAATATCCTGCAAAAAAAGGCATAAAGTGGGTCGCCTTAGTGATCAGAAAAGATGTCATAAAAGTTGGCTGATACCAGACCGTGTATAGAGCCAGGTTCGACTTTGGTGTGGTCGAAATGACATTTTTTGTCCGGCTATATTCCATAAAAGAATTTAGTGTATTCTTTCGCATGCTGTTATGCAGTTAAATTTCAAACATTTTTCTTTTGCACTATGGGCTTAACTGGCACCAAGTTTTTTGTATAATTATTAGTAATAGGTTGTTGGCAACCCTGTAGCTATTATATCAACACTTTTATTTCAGCAATTCACTGATCGCTTCCGGCTACAGTTGTGCGATAAAAAGTCAGCCGTGTATCTTACATGATACTCATACCGTTGAAACAATTTCTATGAATAAATTTTTACAGCAAAATGTTTACCATACTGCTGTAATAATTGCCACTTCCTGTGTCACACAATGACCAATTAAAATAGGAGTTTTGTATATTTTTACATAGACGCCTCGCACGAGTACGTTTTGTTGGTGCATCCTGTGATACAGAAGGCAGTATGGTGCATGTGTAAAAAGTGTATATGTATATGAACAGACATACATATATAGTACGTATACGTAATTATATCGGTGAAGTACGTAATTTGATCAATTCCTCGCAGCCCTTATACACTTATATGCAAGGTATGACATCGGAATCGGTATTCGAATTCAAATCGGAATTATATTCATATTTTTCAGTATTTCAATCGGAATTAGTATCCATATTTTTGCCAGAAAAATATTTGAATTGGAATTTATAATTACAAATACATTCGAAATTCAAATTAGTATTCAAAAGTTGACATTTGGATTCCGATACTATATTGGTATTCGAAAATTCTTCCATTATGCTACTAATTCCCGCCTTGGAGCAAGTTTTTTTTTGCAAAATCAAGGTATTGCAATAATTATTTTTTAAATTGACATTAATATAACAATTCCATCCGTAAAAGCATCGATTTTTGCAAAATCAGATTTGCGGAATCCATTTATAATTTATAATTGTGAATTGAGTTTGCGTTTATTTTAAGCTACAAATGCCAGATTGCATGAAAAATAAATTAAAAATATTCAAAAAGTTTTTGAATACGTATTCATATGTCTAAATATTTGAATAAAATTGTATTGGAATTAGAATTCATATTTTAGATATTCTAAATTTAAATTTGTATTCATAATTAGGAAAAACAGGTATTTTAATTCATATTTTTTCGGATGTCATTCCTTGCTTATATGTATATAACGGTGTTCAGCAACCCACCCGAATTTTCCAATCATAAAATCATTCGCTATACACAACGGTTTTCTCTATTACGGATGTTTCCCTATAGTGGATAAGTTATGAATATCCTCCATTAAGAGCCTCTTCCTATAACGGTTATTGACCAAATCGCTACACACTTCTCGCTTTATAACGGCTTTTTCAATAACTTTGAACCCCACACCCACTATTTATTTTCTTTCTCTATAAATAAAGATTTTAGTTAACTCCCTCGTGACCTGAAATCGTTCTGTCTCTATGCCTCTATTGCTTTATAGGTACCGGATTTTTTCTAACTTTGAACTTCCCACTATTTATGCTCTTTCCTTATAACGGTTTTACCCCACGCCCTCGCATATGTCGCTATCTATAACGGTTTACTGTCTGATTTTGAATCCCTAACAATTAAATGATTTCTCTATATATGTTAATCTCCGTAATGTTTAATGGAGCTCCTTTTTGCTAAATCGTCATGGAGAGAGTCTGCTGTAGCACAGTGGAGTCTCTATATAACAAGTCTCTTTATAACAACAATTCTATGTAACAACATTATTTTTACAGCCATTCGTACATGTAAATTGTATTTTTATTGTTCTATATAACAACCTTTCTCTGTAACAATATTTTTTGTCCTTCCCTCCGGATTTGTTATATGGAGACTCCACTGTAATAGGTGCATATTTGAATACGATGCGGTGCCATAATAAGTAGTTAATTTCAGTTGAGATGGCCTGTGTATCCAGCTACTCGTGTTCATACACCACAATGAATAAATAGTAAACGGTATACAGTGGAGTCTCTCTATAACAGCATCCAAGGGAACCCAAAATTTTGCTGTTGTAAAAGGAATGCTGTTATAGAGAACACAATTATTATGTATTCCATGTACAAGGTGCCGCGAATTCAATGACGTTATGGAGAACATGCTGTTATGGAGAGACTCCACTGTATGTATACGCAATTTCACAGTGGCATGCCTGTGGCCTGCATTAATTAATTGCCACCAGCGTTATTTCCGCCTTGTAGAAAATCACTGAAAGGGTTACATGCATAGTTTCATACATGTCCTTCCACACAGATCAGTTTCATTTCCAAAACGAATCATTTTCATTCATTGGAATCATTTTCATTCACTGGAATCATTTATAGATGACATTTGACGCAGCAGACGAGAATTGTTTTCGGAAATGGGAAATTATATATTCTACCGTGAATGAAACAATACTAATAATAATTGGATAAGCCTGCATTTAATTAATATTAACATAATATCAGATGGGTTGGTAAATTAATTATGCATAGTGTATTCTACAGAGTATTTTTCTCTGCAAAAGTCTCTTGCTTTAAATACTGGTTCATTTCGTCCCTTGCAACAGCTTTGCTGCTCAACTGCCCCTAAGAATTCGTAAATTGTGGCTGGGACCATGGGGAAATTGGTGCTTCCATTTATTGGTGTAGTTCTCGGTTTGTTAAAGGTATTATTTGTAAATTATGAGATATTTTAGTCCAAAAATTGATGCGATAACTGTAAGAAATATAAATTATAATTTTGTGCAGCTAAGTTCTACGGTGGAATT
Organism: Disparrhopalites patrizii; assembly: GCA_034698585.1. Lineage (NCBI taxonomy): Eukaryota > Metazoa > Arthropoda > Collembola > Symphypleona > Sminthuridae > Disparrhopalites > Disparrhopalites patrizii. The sequence goes on from JAQGBT010001109.1 coordinate 31,926, forward strand.
TCATTGCCAAGAAACAAACATGAAATATAATTCCACTCAATGGGATACGCTCAAGGAGTGCTTGGATTATCATGGGAAGGCGTCGATTTGGAAACTAAAATCCGAGGATTTCCCAGTATGCAATTAAAACAGTTACTCTAATTATATATAATCAGGGCTGTTGAGAAAATTAATTCTTAGAGCTTGTACAAAAAATTAATTTACATGGTCTTATAAGTTTAAATGAAAAATGTATTATTTCCTCCGTTCATATTTTATTATTATGATTACTTTCAGTGTTTCGGCAAATGCATGATGGAGTCTCGTGGCTTTGTAAGTTTAAATCCTCTACATCTTTCCCTGGGTATATATAATAATTAATATAAGGTCATTTGTTGTCTGGAAATTAATTTGTATATGCATTACCAAAGTGTGGAAATGATGTGGAACAACATAGGTTAAAGCTACATATGTATGCTTATTGATAGAGATGTCGTAAAATAAAATTTATTCACCCAAAAGTTGCAAAACTAATTACTAATTATACACGATTTGAAGTTTATATGTACAAGTAATATAGCAGGGGAAGTGATCCAACGGAAATAATCGCTGTAAACAAATTGGTGAAAATTTTTGTTAGATCGCCGAAGACGGGGAAAGTTTGGTTCTAGAGCGAGTCATGGAGTACATTGAAATGGTCGCCCCCGACGATGCAAAGGACAAGCTGAAGAAAATGCTGGCGGTGTGCGTTACGGAACATGGTAACTTTTTTACAAATATTGACCTCTCTATATACATACCAGCATAGGAAAAAGTTGTATACCTATCTATGTCAAATTTAATTGCGCTAAACAGAGAACGGCATCGGAATTAGTATTCGAATCGGAATTACGAATATATTCATATTTTGCCAGGATTTGAATCCAAATTAGTATTCCAAAAATTATGAAAAAATATTGGAATTTGAAATTTTAATCCGAAAAAAGTATCAGTTTATAAATTGAATTTTGTTTATTCTAAATAAATACTGGGATTCTAAGTTTAGCACGTAATTTAAAAAATCAAGTTTCAGATCAAAATTGGTACAAATTATATTGAAGCGCATTTAAATACATACATTTATAAAACATCAAAATAACTATGTACATATGTATTTACTACTTTGAGGAATGTTTTGGAGAAGATCATAAATGTAAATGCGAATCAATTCTATTTACTAAATAGTATTTAGTAAGCCATGGTTTAAACATGTCATCACTGGTTTCAATACATATGATAAATTGCTGCCGTCCAACATTAAAGCAATGTATTAGTAAATATTTTCAATTGTAAAAAAGATTGAGTTCAAAAGATTCAATTGAGTTCAAAAGGGTCCAAAAAGATTCAATTGAGCTAAATTGACATGATTGAGTGATAATTAACGTGATTTTTGGCTGTATAAGTACTGGATCGGTCAACAAAATAAAAGTATTCAAAAAGTATTTGAATACAATCCGTATTTTCCGATTTTTCAAATATGTTGGAATCCAAATTCAAATTCAAATGATTAAATCTCCGAAATTACAATTGGTATTCATATTTTTGAAAATATTGTATTTAATTCCGAATACTGATTCGATATTTTTCCCAATCCGTTCCCAGGCGCTAAATGAGTTGGTACAATAAAAGTTCCCAAATGTTTGCGGTGTTTCCCATAAATGGCAATTTTTGTTTCCATATAGGCAATAAAATCCGTGCGAAGCATGACAAGACATGCATGACCTTCATGGAGGTGGGACAATGCTTTATGGGTGCTTTCCTTGATGTAAATTAACTGCCTTCGGGTTCTCGTTCCTTATATTTACTATACATACAGTGATTACACTTTTATTTATTGCCTTGCTTTCACCTGTTTATTTATGAAATAATAAATGCTTTCAAATTCTAGGGCTGTATTGCGGACTAAAATTGCGACGGTGCGGATGCGAAAAACTTCTATTGAATGCAGAGGAACCTATAAATTTTGAAATTTCCAGATCCGCCAAGGAACGTGGAATTTTTTGAGTGCGTTTTTAATCTAAGAAATGTTGGTAACTATACATGTTTTTACAAAATAATAAAAATAAAATGGAACGAGCTTGTAAGTGTTCCAGTTAGAATTTCAGGTAATGATTTTGTGTTTTTTCAAATTTAAAATGTGCTCTGTAAATAAATGTGATTAACTCATATTTTCTCTGCGATGAACCAATACTCAATATGCATACATTATAATAGGAACAATACTACTGCGGTAATAATATCAATGCCACTAATTTATTCATGTCATTATACGTCGAATTCGTATTGGTGATGACGTCCAACGAATTTTGTAGTGTTGTATGAACAACCTCAGATTTACCTATTTTGATCAGAATGGCTTAATTTGCACGCAATACAATCCTATATATAGGGAAATATGATAACTTATAGGCATGACATTATATTGCTATATGAAACAATGCTATCTGGTTTCATACATTTACGTATGTATGCAGTCAAAAATTTAGTGCTTTCTGGGGTTTGAATGTATTCTGCGGTTACGACATACTTGCTGAACATTTCGCTTTTGTTCTGGCAAAATAATCATATATAGGTACATATGTACATATATACTTCGAAATTCTGGTGTTTCATTGTGAAATGAAATATCTGATATAGATAATAAAAATATTTACGAGTGAATGCAAAGGACATATATACATATGTAGCCTGGCAATTTTCAGATCATCCACGTAACTTGTTAAATATTTAATTTGGTTTTTACGATCTGCTGCATTTCCAGACTCCAGTGGACTCTCGGCATAACAACCCTGAAGGGAGGGGTAAAAATGGTTGTTATATGAAAAAGTTATATGGAACATTTAATATGTATATACTATAGAGAGACGAAGAGCTGAAAAATAAAGCTGTTATAAGGAGATTTGTTCTAGAGAGCCCACTTTATAGAATTTCCGTTGAAAGTAGAGCGACCCCTTGCTTTCATGAGGTCTACTCAAATGTATAGACGTAAAAAATATCCTTGAGCAACTGATGACATCAAGAAACAGTTATTTTTGCACGTGATTACCTATATACATATATACGTATATATGCATACATATATACGTATTAATCCAACTGAGCATTTTGTGAGTGTACCGAATTTTAAAAAATTTATATCCCATACTTTTTGAATAATCGGAATTACATTAAAAGAGTTCACGGAATTTATTGGACAATATTTCCGGCACATGTTGAAATTATTTATTGTTTTAACGTTAACTCGGGTTTAAATGAGCTGAAAAATGTACATGCATTTAGACGAGTCAAAGGTCAATTTCAGTATAGTCAACACACATAAATTTAAGCCGTCTCTCATATTACTCATATGAATCACAAATAAATACTACCATCCGAAATCCACATATAATATAACGTGCTAAAGATATTTATAGAACTTAATTGTTCTATAAAAGCAGACCATTTCTCCACGTGTTTCATAAAAATAATTTCATACAAATAAAATTTATGGAAAGTGCCAGGAAATCACATCCAGACGAGGTATATATAAAGGAGAACAAATTTCATTTGAACCAATATTTACTTTAGTCGAATTCGCAACGGGGAATTCAGGTAAATAAAATTCCTATATTAATCTATCGTATTTGTCTTGTAATTTTTTTCTGGTTTAAATATTCACCGCAGTTAGTAGGATTGCTTTAATATATTATCTTTTTGTTTCAGATCTGGCAGCTCACCATGCAATTTTTTATCCTTATTGCCCTCGTGGCGGCGGCTGTAGCCAAGCCCCAATACTACGGCGGTGATGGTGGCTGGGGTGCGGGTGGTGCTGCGGGTGGGGCCTATGGAGGACAAGGTTATAATCAAGGGGGTCTTATGGCGCAGAATTCTGCTGGCTATGGAAATTCCGCCGGTGGTTGGGGTGCCCAAGGATCCCAAGGGAGCAGTGGCAGTGCTTATGGAGCGGCAAATCAGGGACATTTAATTGCTGCTAATCAGCAGCAGGCAGGAGCGGCCGCTGGTCATGTGAGTACATTTTTTCTAAATTCAATTGTATATGTGACAGTTGTAGTAGTACGTTACGATGGCTCAAAGGTTGTATGCGAATGACGTACCACCAGGGCGGTGATAATCCGGGATTGTAATCCCGGGATTACGGATTCGGATTACGGATTACTGTAATCCGAATCCGTAATCCCAG